>PVIJ01008278.1:0-75526 GCA_004024925.1 Scalopus aquaticus
TTGACAGTCGCCCCCTGAAGCCCCACGCCCCACGTGCTCTGTCACACCAGCGACATTCACGACCCCTCCGTTCCGCTCTGCCCTCACCAGAGTGATGTTTTTCTTCTTCTCAGCAGAGGACACTGGCCACCAAGACGTGCTGGGCTCCAGCTGCTCCCGAGGCTCCTGCCGCTCCGGCTGCTCCAGCTCCCGCCGCCTCCGATCCCGGCTGTCTACTTTCTGGAAGGAGGGCACCAGTGAGCGTCCCTCCAAACCCAGCAATCCCGAGGCGCATCTCCTCCCCACCACCTTCCTCCTGGTCCCCAACCCAGCCACACGCCCCCAACCCCAGGACCTCCTCCAGAGCCCAAAACCCTCCCCCCAGTTCCAGGGTCCCTGCCAACCCCCCTCCGCCTCACCAGCTGGAGGATGTTGGGCCTGGGGGAACAGAGCCCCTTCTGGCCAGACCTCTGTCCACCCTCCAGCTCCACCCGCATGGGGTACAGCAGCCACTTCCCATTGGCAATCTCGTGGGGCCACATGATATTGAGGAAAGCAGAACCCAGGGTGTTGAGTGACTGGCCTTGGTTGGAGACCTGTGGGCCCAAGGGGGTGTAAAGGAGGGAAGTCAGTTTCTGAGCAGGCTCCACCCACAAAGAGATGGGGGACAAGGTAACGGGAGGGCTTGGGAAGCACAGTTTCAACAAACACTCAGGAGCCTAGACCCACTGGGGGACAGCCGAGCCCCTTCCAGGTGGACACCACTCACGGCCACATCCAACAGGAACACCTGGGAGGTGCCACTGGGAGGCCTGGGGAAGCCCCAGTCAAAAAGGGCACAGTTCTGGGGAGAGACACCAGGCCTCCCTGATGGCCCTCATTCCCCAGCGAGGCCCCCGGCAGAGAACTTCCCCTGTGTCTCTCCCCCAGAACAGCAAGTGAGATGCCTATTCAGGGATGATGGGAAATGGCCAAATGAGCACAAACACCCGCCCACCGGAACCTGCTGGATCAGTGAGCTGCCACACTGTGGAAGAGCCCCGGCCCTGCGACTGGGCCTCAGCCGCTCCTCTGTGCCAAGAAGAAAGGCAGCCATCAGAGGCCACGTACCGTCACTTCATACTTGACCTTGCTGCCCACATCCCGTTCAGACTTCATGGCGCTCTCACCCACCACCACGCCGGAGAAGAAGAGCTGCTGGGGAATGGCCACCCTGGGGTGGAGGGGACAAGATGCGGGCTGGGGCCTGGGGCCTGGCTGAACAGAGGGTAGGGAGGCAGAGCCCAAGCCAGTGAAACAGAACCCCAGTCAGGGTTTGAGTGTGCACTACGCCCACAGCTCCAGTGAGGTGCCCGATGGGCAGGACTTACCCCGTGATGGACAGCGGCAGCTCAATGAAGACACGAGCTCGGACAGAGACAGGATGCAGCTCCTGTTCACTGATCCTAGCAGGTGAGCAGGGGCAGAAGTGGGCAGAAGGTACAGGCACCACCCCAGAGGTCGGAAGTGGGCAGCCGAGCCCCTTCCAGGTGGACACCAATCTAATGGCCACCCGGGCCCCACCAGGCTTACGTGGCCAACAGCAGCTCTACCTCCAGTTCCGTGGTCTCAATGGTGATTCCTGAGGTGCTAAGGATGAGGAAGAAGGTGACCTAGGCCGAGAGTGGAATGGGATGGAAGTCAGGGGGAGGCTCGGGGCTCCAGGTAGACAGTAGATCAGACACAAGGGCAGACATGCCAACCTGGCCATCCCTCTTCATGGGGTTCCCCAGCTCACACTCAACATGGGAGGCGTTATCATTGGACAGACACAGTGGCTTCTCCTGGAGTGGAGAGAGGAGAGGTCAGTTTGGGTTACTGGAGCCCCACAAGAATCCCCTCTCCCTGCCCGGGGTCCTCACCGCAGCATCCGGGGCCCGGACTCCTGAGTAATGCAGAGAGTCAGGGAGGGTGACCAGGAGCTGCGCTTCATGGGCGTCATCCCCATCAGCCTGGGGCTGGGCTGGGTCCGAGGGCAGGTTGGTGACCGTCAGCTCCAGACCGATGAATGGCTGCCCGCTCATTGCGAACAGGGCTGTTGTCCCATCTGCATCCCTGGACGGCCAGATCCCACTCACTCTAAGCCCCAAACACCTTCCCCAGCCTCCCCTACTCCTGCCTCTACCCCCTCGCTGCCAGCCCCGCTCCCTGGGCCTCACCACCAGTGTGTGCCTCTGGCCTTCCCGTGCTCAAGAAACCAGACTGGGAGTCAGGGGCTCCATTCTGGCCCCAGCTCCACCACTCACTTACCTTGGCCAAGTAACTGAACCTATCTAGGCTTCCATTCTCCATCTCTAAATTGGGACTAGTCATATTCCTTCCTCACAGGGTTGGGAAGGCCAAATGGTGAGATATGTGTAGACTGTATGTTACATGTATGGTGTTGGACTGTTATTCCCACAGGAGGGCCTCATGGCCCTAGGAGAGCCCTGTGTCCCCCTTGCTGCCCTTCACCCTGCTACCTTCAATTACCAGCAGGTCTTCCCTAGCCTCTCTCTCTGCAGACTCAGCCCTCCCTTTCTCTACCCCACTGAGGAGCTTCCTCCCATTCCTCAAGCTTTGGCCTGCCCACCCCACCTGCTCCCTTGTCCCCCCTCACATGGGCAGAGGCTGGAACTCCATGTCACTGATCCGAGCACAGAAGCGGGCATGAACCAGCTGCAGATTGCTCTGGCAAATCTTGTCATCACCACAGCCTTGCTTCAGGAAGTGGATCTGGAGAGAGATTTGAGGGGGTCATACCTAGCGCCAAGGGAGGGGGCAAACTTATCACCGAGGCATATGGTGAGGTAGAGTATCACAGCATTTAACAATCTGTGTTCAGCTTTCAGATCTGTTCTTATTAGCTGTGTGTCATTGAGCTGCTTACTTAACCACTCTGAGTTGCATCCCTATCAGTAAAATGATGGGAGAATCAGGTCACCCCACGATGAGACCACACTCCTCAGACGTCCTGGCCTATAAGTGAGTCCCAGATTTGGAATGTGAAGAGCATCACCTGCACACTGGCCATGAGGCCCTTACAAAGAGCTCTGTGCTTCTACCCACGTTGATCAGGATGGAAGTGACCTAAGAACCTTGGAAACTACATTTGAAGATGACAGACGCCCAACAGTCCTGAATGACTACATGGAATGGAGAAGCACTGTCCCCTCTGAGTACCAACACCTGATCGCCTGGACCATTTTCCATCTTGGGGTGTACTTGTTACAGCACCCTTAGATATAAAGAACCGCTGGGGCAGCTTTTCAAGCTTTGCTTTCAGCTTTTCAAAGCACAGCTCTGAGTGCGCATCACTGGTGGCGGGCCATGCTCACCACCCTTCACAACTCCCTTTCCGGGGCTAAACAGGAACACACACTCACCTCTGCCCGCTGAGTGCTGGGCTGGTGGGCATTGAGGATGGGGGCCACAGGGGGCAGCCCCTGGCCAGGAGCCTGTCGCCGGAGCCGAGGGGTCTGGAGACTGTAGGACAGGGTCACCACAATGGCCCGGAGCTTGTCTTTGACATTCTCCTAGGAAGAGGAAAAACAGATGTGGATACTAGAAAAATCCCCAGACCCCAGACCTCCTCACAGCCCCAGCCAGGCTTAATATTCTTAAACTTAAGATTCTGAAACTTGCAAAAAGTTTCAGGAAATAAAGAACTGAGAAGTGAGAACAGAGAACCAAGCACAGAGAACTGAGCAAGAAGGAGGGAGGGCGACTGGGGTGGAGAAGGGAGGAGACCCCAGATTGAGAGTTTCGAGGACCAGAGGTAACCTTGGAAACTGCCAGCTCCATTTCCAAGAAGTACAGAACAAGGAGATGCGGGAAGGCAGCAAGTGAGGAAGAGGTCAACCCACAAACGAAGCTTCCCAAAATTCAAGGTCTTAGCTTGCGGTGTGAGCGTGTTAGAATAGAAGCTAAAAGGGGGCCTCCCTGGTTGCCCAAGGGGTTAAGTTTCAACACTATGAAGCTACCCATAGCCACTGCAGCACAAGTTCGATCCCCAGCCAGAGAGCTTCCCACATGGTGCCGCAGACCTCTCCTGTCTCTCCCACTGCTCCCCTCAGCAGTGTATTTCAGTCGACCTGCCTGTTCTGCTCCCCACTCTGTTTCTGGTGATTCTTCTCACCACCCCTCACACCTCTGTCCTACACCCCAGCTCTTGTATGTATAAATAAATAAATCTTTTTTGAAAAATCCCAAAGAAAATAAATTAATTTTTTTTTTTAAACATAGAAGCTAAAAGGAATCAGGGAGAGGAGATCATGCAGCGACTCTCCACGGGTCTGTGTCCACCTGAAGCTGGAACATGGTGTCTCCACAGACTCGGTCATGCTGGTGCTTCAGCCACACGGTGCCTGAGGCCTGGTGTTTGGGGTCATCCAAGCTCCGGCTCAGGAAGGTCACACGGGGGACCTGGCCCCGAAGCCTCCGGTCTGTGTCCCCGTCTATCACGTAATCCAGGGCTGAGGAGCGTGGAGAGAGGAGAAGCTGTGGCCTGTGGCAGGGAGCTGGGGCGCTGCTCCAATCTGGCCCCCGCCCCATGGTGCCCTCTCTCCACCTCAGAGGGACCCCCCAAAACCAGGGAGGGGGGACCGCACTCACCCACAATAGGGCTGTAGCTGCTGGGGACTGCAATGTAGCTGAAACAGACTCGCAGGTCCACACTGTGCAGGCAAAGCGCAGCTCCTGAGCCAGGCAAGGCTGGCAGCCAAGGCCCCACCCAGCTGACCACTCCCACCGCAGCCCCAGCCCCAAACGAGGCAGAAAAGGGGAGGATGGGGAAACTGGACCCTGAGCCTCCCTCTCCCCTTGGATGCCCGCTCACCAGACCAGGTGGCCACCAGCACAGTTGGGCTGCTCCAGGTCAATGGATCGTGGCGAGATGAAGACCTCATGGGAAACGTGGAGGACAGGCCTGGCCCTGGGGGAGGCACAGACACATGAGCGCAAGAGGCCGGGGAACAGGAAAGTGGGCAGAACCTTCACCGTGAGATTGGGCACTGGAGTGGGGGCATGGCTCGGCAGGAGAAGGCAAAGGAGAGAGGGGCTCACCTGAAGAGCACAGCAGTGTCATCCAGGGAGCCGACCAGCAGGTCAGGGTAGTGGTTCCCATCCATATCCAGGCCCCCCGACAGAGAGTAGCCAAAGGTCTTTATGCCCACAGCTTCGCCCTCCAGCACCTGCGGGACCAGGACGTGAATCTCCCCCACACCTATCACTCCAGGCCTCCTCCTCTCCAGCCCTCTGCTACTACGCCCCCTAATTCCACCACACCCAGTCCCTCGGCCCAGCGGCTGCCCTCACCTGTGAAGGCTTGGCAACAACCCCCAGGCTGCTCCCGTGGTAGATGAAGACCTTCCCGTGCCCATCAAAGGGAGCCCCCACGGCAATATCTGCAGGCAGGGGGAGAGGCAGTCAGGCTGGGTGGGGCAATGGGGTGACCTCGACTTCCCTTCAGCCATTCAGTTCTGCATGTTTCCTATTTCACTGAGAGGCTATGAAGTCCCTGGGCACCTTGCAAATGTCATGTTTAATCCTGTTAGCCACTCCACAAATATTAGCAGCTTAGAGAGGTTAAGTAACTTGCCCAAGATCACAAAGCTGGCAAAGCTCATATATGAGTCCAGGTTGCTTTTCTCCCAGAGCCTTCAGAAGAACTTCCCCTTGACCACTTCCCCTTCCTTGGCCCTGACCCTGCCTCCCTCCCCTCAGCCCTTCTGGTTCCCAATCACACCTGGGAAGCCATCTTGATTGAGGTCCCCCAGGACAGCCAGGCTGATCCCGAACATGGATTCAGGGGAGCCACAGAGCCGGAGAGGGGAGATCCCAGCCCAGTGACCCCCCTGGTTCATGTACACATACACGGCACCCCCCAGCTCCTCCTGGCGCTCAAAGAAGTAGGGAGCGCCCACTACCAAGTCTGTCCAGCTATGGAGAGAGAGGGAGAAGGTCAGTGTGGGGTACTCTCTATCCAGGGGAGTCAGGAGAGGCCAGAGCCCCTCGGACCTCCCAGACCCAGCCTCCTCTAGGCTCCACGACCCTTCGCCCACTCTCACCCGTCATTGTTGAGATCAGTCACAGCCAACGAGTAGCCAAAGCCGGAGGTCAGGCGCTCCCCGGACAGCATAACCTCGGGCACCAGGCGGCTGGCACTGTCTTTGCGCAGAATGACCACAGCGCCCTTGTGGTTGGCACGGGGGGCCCCTGCCACAAAGCTCAGCTCCTCCGCACGAACCAGACCCTTCCCGGAGTCGATGGAGAAACCTGGGTAGGGGTGACTTACCAGTGAGCTCACTCCCGGTGAGATCCCCCACCCCAGGTCTGCGGCCAGAAGGTGGCCTCACCCCTGAGGGGCCCCTCTTCCTCCCCTTCCAGAGGCCAAGCAGCCTTCCCACACCCAGAGATTGGTGTTCAGCACAAGTTCTAGAATATCGGACTTGGGCACGGATGGAAAGAGGAAGGCGGTGTCTGAGAAGACCAGAGGCTGAGCGCAGTGGCAGGAGCTGAGGCATTCCCAGGAACTGCTCCCCTCTGCACACCAGGAGGCCCGATCCCTTCCATGCACCTTCTTTGCCCCCATCCCACCATCCTGGCAGGGAGAGGAGGTTTCCACAGGGACCAGAGGTGGAGCTATACAAGGTGGAGCAGGTGGGGAAGAGCTTGATTCACCTAAACCTCTCTCAGGTGTGCTCTTTAGCAGATGAGACAATGAGAGGGACTTACCAAGCCAGCATGTGCCCCCATCATCCCTCAGGGAAGTGTCCTAGAGGTCTAGCCTCCTTGCTTCCCAGGACAGGCTCAGCCCACCTGGATCCTCCTCGAAGACCCCATTCGCAGCCCCCTGGGCATTCACCCTGGGGGCCTCTTCTCTGCAATTTGAACACTGGACCCACCTCTCCTCTATAATTTGGACCCACTTTGTGTTTCCCTGAGTGTGTGTTTGGGGGATCAGAGCAGGAGGAAGAAAGGAGGCCAGACAAAGCCCCCAGGGCCCAGGAAGACATGGGCAGGAGCTTACAAACCTAAGTAGCTATTCAGGGCCAAGTCTCCGGCTGGTCCGGGGAGCCGGTCAGCAGGGTCCAAGCTTTTATACACCAGCTGGTCAGGGTCTGAGCTATCAATGTTGGTCACAAAGAGCAACCCTGCGGGGGGTGGTTGGGGGGAGACACCAGGGAAGGGACATCCAGGGGAGGGACCACAGAGTAGAGACAGAGCCAGACATAAAGGCCAGAAGGTAGAAGAGGAGGAGATGGAGAAAGAATATGGAAGAGACAAATAATCAAAGACAGAGACAGAAACGAAAGGGCGGGAGCATGGAGAGGGAGGATGAGAGAGAGGAGCAGAGGGTTAGAGCGGCTCTGGGCCAGGGAGGCGTCCCTACCAAAGTAGCTGTTGGCAGGGACCGGGATGAGGCGGGGGTCCTGCTCCTTCTCACCCCCCGCCTCGTAGGGCCCGTCATCCAGGTGCGCCAGGTCCGCTGAGCCCTGCACACAGAGCTCCACCCTGGCAGTGCCTGCAAGGACAGACCTGTTAGTACCCAGGACGGGGCGAAGGGCACCACTCGGACCAGAGAGGAGTGAGGTGGGCACACAGGGAACCCCTCTTCTCCTTTCCAGCCCTATCTCCACCTCCCTCCCCAGCCCAAGCTTTGTGGGGCCGCCCAGACTTGGCATCACACTCACCGAGCGTCAGCTCAGCCACCGGCAGCGTGCAGAGACGGGAGTGGGGGTGATGAGGTGAGGTGGGGTGCTGGAGCATGCAGGCCCCGCTGTGGAGGCAAGGCCCAGCCAGACATGTGGGGGCTCATGCCAGCATGTTGAGGAACACTTGGCCATGCGAAGGAGAGGAAACACCCCTGTTCAAGTGTGTGCTGACACGACGGTGAGGAAGGCGTGGCAGTGCCCTGGGCCCCAAGGCAGTGAGCATGTGGGCATGCTTGGCCACGTGCTGTCCCAATCCCATCTCGGAGGTCAGAGGATGTTTTGGTTCCCTTCTCCCCTCCCCGAGGGTGACTCACCCTTCCAGTTATAGGTTCCCGGGGCCCCAAAGAGGAGGTAGTGGCTGTCAGGGGAGAAGGCAGCGGCAGTGCCTTGCTGGCAGAATCCAAATTGTTCATGGCCCTGCGGGCGTCCCTCACAGAACTTCCACTCCCCACCATCCAACTCGTCGTGGACGGCCAGGTCCTGGCTGAGCACAAAGCAGCGACCGATCACATCCCTCGTCTCCAGGGTCTGGTCCACTCGCTGCCGAGACTCATAGCGGTGTGCACACGTCTGTGTGTGGAAGGGGCAAGGGGTCAGTCCACGCGTGGGCCAGGACCTGCTTGAGCTACACTGCCCGCAGGCACACATTTGGCAGGCCCGGTCACCCATGTGCTTGCGCGCACGCAGGTATGCAAGCAACACCCAGTGTGTACACACAGCACCCACTCTCCTATGTGTAACCCCTCTCCCCCTGCTCTGGTAGGAAGAAGTCCTTGTTCCACATTCTACCTGGTTCCCCACAGGCACAACTAAGCCCGCACACAGATCCTACGTCTCTGTGATCACACCAGACATGATGGTCCCCAACATGGAGAATTGGACCTGCCTCTGGACCTAGTCTGCAAAGAACTTCCTCCCCTCTATATCTCCTAGTATTGCTTATTCTTGAAAGCCTGACTCAAATCACCCCACCTGCACAAGTCTTTTCCCTGCATTCCTCCTTTGGACCTTTATAGACCTGGGACTATATCACTCATTGAACACTAACCACGTTCCGCCCCATACATCGAGACTTGTATTATCAACCATGCCTCCGCATGTCCGTGGAAGATACAGAGAGAAACAGGCACAGAGAGAAAATGAGACTCTCTATAACTATGCAGAAGATTGTTTGAGCACCTTTTTCTGTCTTTATCTCTTTATATGTCTTCTCTCAGAAACTAGCACAGTGCCTGATCTTAAAAGATTCTCAGTAAGAGTTTGGCAAGGGGATAGACAGATGAATGATTAAATTCATAAGGACAGGGGACATGTCTTATATATTTCTAATATCTCCCTGAGGTCCTGGGAATCAAATCAGCACACCGTATGTCCAACCTGTATTCTGTACACACACGCCGGATTACGCGCATGCGCAAACACACCCACCAGCCCCGCAGTCACAAGAGGTACTCACAACAATCTTGCCCCCAGGCCCCTGGCTCCGAACACTGACTCCCAACCACTGGTTCTCCTTGCTCTCCTTCTGTACGTCAGCTAGAGGCAGGACACTGGGAATTAGGGAAGGGAAGAGGAGGCCAAGTCCCCTCCTTCCCTCCTCAGGAGCCCTCCCCACACTCCAGCCCTCAAAGGGCCCGCACCTCCCCGGTCGATGTCCACTCTGTGGCAGTCAGTCTCCTCCAGGCTGAGGGGGCAAGCAAAGAGGCCTCCAGTGCGATTCGCCTGCTGCCCAGGCAGGGCCAGGGCCTGGGGAGCGCCCACCAGCAGCCTGCATGATGGGGCGGGGTTAGGGGTTAGAGGCAGGCTGCTCCTTCTCCTCAGGGCTACCCAGGCCCAACCCCTCAGAACCAAGCAGAGAGCCAAAGGACTAAGGAGAAAGGCCAAAGCCAGTTTCCCAAGTCCTGGCAAGGACAAACTAATATATTTGGCCACACAATCAACACGTACCATATATATATATTGTCTGGGTGAGGAACCAACATGCACAGTAGGTGTACACACACACACACACACACACACACACACACACACACCAACCAAGCATCCTGGTCATTTCTGCTGATGGTTTGGAAGAACCGCCTGTTCCCAGCACCTGTTTCTGACCAGACCTTTCTGCCCGTTCCCTGGCCCCATCCCCAAGCTCTGTCCTCCTCCCCCACCCTAGTCCAGTTGAAAGCCTCCCAGAAATGCCAGGAATGCTGGGAGCCAGAGTAGCAGTGACCCAGAGTGGCACCAATAGGTGGCCCAGGGACCAGCTCTGGAGGCCAAGCATGAGGCTAAATATGGGCCTGCTTCCCTCTGTGGAAGACCCCGGCCCCACAGCCTGCCAGCCAGGATTCTCTCAGACACTCTGCTGGCGTGGAGGTAGGGGCGAGTTTCTCTCCTCAGCCCTACCCTGCTTCCCTCCATATCCTCAATTCTCTTCCCCATCTTCCTTCAGCTTCCACATCCATGATTTTCCCCTTTCCTCCAACCCACCCACCACTCCCCCACCCCCACCCCATCCAGTCTTCTCTCCTACCTCCCCCTCAGACGCTTTCCCAGCTACAACTTTCTTGGCAGGACATTTTTCCATCATCACAGCCAAGGCTTCTTCCCCGGGGGAGGACTGTGCTGGGAATGGAGGCTGCCTGGGTCTCCTGGGGCTAAACCCCCAGGCCAGAAGTGAAAAAGGGGTGAGGTGAGGTGATTGGCACCAGCTACCTACAAGCTTCCTCTCTTCAAAGAAGGAGCAGGACAAACCTCAAGGCCTCTCTCCCACACTCTTTTCCTCCATCTCCCTTGCTGGGGGCGGGGGTCGAGGCCCAAAGCTGTGTGGGACAATATTGCAGACAGGCATCTGTGGGGAACCGTGCCAGTGCTGATGGGGCAGGGAGGGGAGGGCATAGAGCCATGCTCCCTTCTCTTAGCAGCTGTCATCCCATGTCAGAGCCAATGTTGAGAGGGAGAAGGGGGGTGGCGAGTGACAGGAAAGAGAGCATGCATTTGGCATCCATTAAAAACTATTTATTGAGAACCCATCATCTGCAAGGCCTGTGACAAGCACTGGGGAGACAAGGAAGTAATATTTACTCAGCATCCACTGTGGGTCAGGCCTGGCTGGATGCCAGGGAGATGAGGACCTCACATTAGTCACGCTCTACCTGTGTGCCAGGCACCAGGCTTGGCAAGTTATGTGCATTATCTCATTTAATGGTCACAACAATCCTATATAAGGATTCTGTCCTCACTCACAGATAATACTTAGTGAGCTGAATCCAAATCCACATCTGCCTCACTCCAACACCCAATCCTCTCCCAGTATACCCAGTGGCTGCCCATCTTCAGAAATGGGAGGGGAGAGGGATAAGGCCCTGAGCAGAAAAAAACAAAAACAGGTGGCATGGGCAGCATGGCCAATCTTCAGAAAAGTCAGCAGAGCCTCCCAGTTCCAAACACAGAGATGGCCATCTCTCAGAAGCCTGGGGCTGGACTTCATCTTTGTGCCTGCCCCATAGGAGGCATCTAGGGTGTGCTTGCAAGATCCACATTTTTTGTGAAGTGACTCTCACAGACACCCAGGCCTCAGCTGGTCAGTGCACAGCTAAGCACCTGGGAAAGCAAACAGTTCAAAGGGAGGGAGGGCAGAGGAGGAGAGGGCTCCATATCAGAAAAGAAGCTGAGCCTATAGGCCTCTCAGGTGGCGCAGCGGTTAAGCGCTGCGCTGTGGAGCAGCGGAGACACGAGTTCGACGCCCAGCCGGGGAGAATCCCACATGGTGCGGCAGACCTCTCCTGCCTCACCCGCTGCTCCCCTCAGCAGTGTATTTCTGATCTGCCTGTTCTGCTCCCCGCTCTGTCTCTGGTGAACCTTCTCGCCGCCCCACGCCTCTGGCCTGCACCCCAGCTTGTATGTATAAATAAAAAATAAATCTTAAAAAATAAAAAATAAATAAATAAAAAAGAAGCTGAGCCCATAAATGACTGAGCCCCACCCTCAGTGAAGAACAAGCCAGCCCATCCTGGAACAAGAGTTCCCACAAGCAGCCTCTCCTGCCCCTCCACCTCTGCCCAGTCTCCCACGCCTTCCTGGCTTTATCCCACCATCCCCAGGTACCCCTCATCTCTGGACAGAACAGTAGCCGCAGCTGAAGCCACTGAAGAGAGAGAGGCAAACACTTGTTGGCAGCTGGGGAGAGAGGGAGCTGCAAGACCAAGACCCGGTTAAGTGGAGGCAAATGAGAGGTCCACCCCCACTACCCCTCTCCATTCTCCACACACTTCCCCTGCAACCCAAGTCCCGCCCTCTCTGACTCACAATCTGGGTGGCCCTCTGGGGAGGGTCCTGGGCCAGCAGACTAGCTCAGGCTTGGGGGTGCTCTAGCCAAGCAGTTGGCCCCGGGCTCACTATAAGGCACTAGAGCTCTTCTCTGCTTCTGTAGGTCACAATATAAGAATAGTAACACTAACACTGGCCACAGGCTTTGTGCTATTCAAAGCGATTTGCATACATCAAGAACTGTTTTAATCCCCACAACAACTCTATATGGTAGTAGTACTGTTTATCTCTAGTTTAGAGTAGAAGGAAATAATAAAGCTGAAACCACATAGCAAAGGTTAGACTTAAAGTCTCATCCAGGGCTGAGTTGAGAGACATAAAAAACAGTGAGGGTCTTTCAACTAGTGAGTTGAAAAAGCTAAGGACACCCCAAGTTACCTCACCAGTCTCTCATCAGCCACCAGGCAGCAGAGCGCCCCCTGCTGGAGCAAATGAAGGGATAGGCAGTCAGGCCCCTCTGGGAATGCCCTGAGCTTGGCCCTGGGAGACGGAATTAGGGGCCACCTTCAGAGAGGAGGGGGAAATGAGAAAAAACCAAGCTATTATAAATAACCTAGAATTTGCCTGGAAATAGCTCTGAGAGTTCAGCATGTCCTAAAAAGGCCTCCAGCCCTGGATCTCTGGCAGATGGGGGAAGGAGGGAGGGAAAGAGACAAAGATGAGGGAAGAAGCAGATAAAAGACTGAAGAGGTGAAGTCAGTTGCTTTCTCTCCCTTCCAAAATTTGGGGAACCACTGGCCCTGATCCTGGATGACAGGATAATAGGAGAAGAAAGATTAAAGCCCCTCTCTTCTGCCCACAGGCCAGTAGGAGCTGGGGGTAGATAGTCCCTGGGGACAGCATTGATCCCGGTAATGGATACTTAGCATGGCTTAAGCATTGGCCTCTGAGAGAAAAGCCCCCTGGCAGGAGGGGGTGGGAAGCTTTCTTTCCTTTCTTGCCTCTCTCTCATTCTCTTTTTTTTTAAGGGGGGGGGGGAAGGTTTATTAACAAAGGCAGCTAGAGAGGAAGAGAAAAAGAAAAATAACTTAACTGACCAACACATAGTCAAATACCATCTGTCCTGCTAACAAGCAGTAAGTACCAGGATGCCAGCGGGGTCTGCAGAAGCAAGAAGAGCTCTTCCTTCTCCTTTTAAAATCATACAGGTAGCTGCAGCCAATAAGACAAGAAGCATGACAGCCACAAGCCCACACAGCAATGTATGAATTACTCAGGGGTCCCAAACTGATAGGAAAAAATTAGAATTGTCTTCTGCCCCTCACTCCTCCCTGCTTCCCCAATTGCTGGGATTCCAGGAGCTGGAAATTTTCTGAGCAGGAGAAAGGGGAACAGCCTGCCAGCATCCTTCCTGGACCTCTCTTGTTGCTGCTGCTGCTGCTGCTGCTGCTGCTGCTGCTGCTGCTGCTGCTGCTGCTACAAACTTTGGGGGGGGGGGGGTTCTGGTTTCTGACACTATCACCAAACCACCCAGTGCAGGCTGCCAAACCTCCCAGGTCCTCTCCCAACTTTCCTGTCATCTTGAACCACGGAAGTGACAGGTGTCTCCTGGTCTCCCAGTGCCCTGTGGCCCTCCATCCGTCCCATAGATCTGCAGGAAGTTATTTCTGGAATCTCCTCTCCATCCCTCCCATGGCATCTTCAACCTCACTGTATTTTCCCTCTCCTCCTTCCCTAAGCTGAGAGAAAATGCTGAGTCTCCCTTCCCAGGGGAGGAGAAGCCCGCGCAAAGAAGGGGGCCACCAACTCTAGGACTAAAAGGCTTGCAAGGATGCAAGTTGGGAGGAAAAGGCAAAAGGAGATAGCTCCTGCCAAGCCAAGAGTCTCTTCCCCCCAGCTCATCCCCTAGGTCTCAAGGCCTGCGAGTATGCCTCCAGGCACAAGGAAGGTGTGAGGTATGTGTGGGCAGACCCTGTCTTGGTGGGAAGATGGAGAGACGAAGCGGTTGCGGGGATCTGTGGCTGGGATATGAGGACTCCGGGCGGGTGCAGCGACTCACCAGCTCTGGGGTCGGGGCTGCAGCTGTCGGTGCAGAGCCACGGAGAAACCGAAGAGGCTTCCCGGCTCGCCCTCCTTGCTTAAGGCGCCCATCACGTCCAGATTGAAGGCGATGGCCCCTGGGAAAAGCAGTCCGGCGAGAAGGAAGACAAGAAGGTAGCAAATCGCGGGAGCACCCCAAGTTTCGCGACCCAGAGTCCTGGCCATAGGGTAAACTAGCGCGCGCTCCCCACGGGCGCAATGCAATCCGCTCCCGGAGTCCCTGGTCTCCCAAGGCTGGTCTCTGATGTCCGAGTTTCGCTGGTCTTTCAGGGGTCTCCCAATCTTTCCCCTGGCCGCGCTCGCCGCCGACCCAGCACCAGCTAGGACGACTGCAGCAACTCCGGCTTCCAGTCCGACACCCGCCCTCAGCCCGCGGGTGCCGCCCCGGCCCCGCCCCGGCCCCGCCCGCCGCTCTCGCTGCAGGTGGAGGCCACCCCGCGTCGCAAAGGGACGCCCAGGCCGGCGATTCCGAGTGGGAACTGGCCGTGCTCACACTCCTACCCCAATCCCCAACCCCACCCCAGCTCCGGCCCCGCCCCGCCTGCGCTCTCTTCCCCCTACTCCAGCCCAAGCCTACCACTGGCGAAGGCGCCGCCCAGAAATGGGGAAAAAGAGAAAGAAGTGAGGAGGGAAAGGAACCGAACAAGAGGGGAGGATAAGAGATAAGAACTGGATGAGGCTAAGGAACAGTCTGCGAAACAGAGATGCAGATGCAGATGGAGATGAAAAAGGAGCGGGTCTCGGGCCTGGGTCCGCTGGGGTCGGTCCCTTAGTCCTCCTTCTCCTTGGTTACATAAAGTACCCCTCATACTGTTCGCATCCAACCACTTCCTGCCCACCCCGTCCCACCCCCAGAGCCAGACACTCAGAGAGCACAGACAAAAGACAGATGGAAGAAGAGAGAAAAACTCTGGAGGTCTGGGGAGGGAGAGCAAAGAAGGCAAGCAGAAAGGGAAAAGAGATGGGCAAGAGTTTGATCCACTGAGAATAGAATGAAGGAAGAAAACAAGAAAAAGGATGAGTGTGATACCAGAAGAGCCAATTAAGCTGGGGGGGGGGCTGGAGAGGGGGTGTCAAAAAAGGACAAAGAAGAAAGAGACTGGGCCCAAGAGGCAGAGGGATGGGAAGGATGTCTGCAGCTCCCAGACCGGACTTTTCCCCACCCTCGTAAGGGAAAGTAATTGGAGCAGGCAGAGTCCAGCGCTGGGCCGGGCAGGATTTGGCTGGGGCGTCCGAGAGATCTCCGCAGGGACCCGAACTCCTGTCCCTTTCCCAGTCCCTTCCCCCAGGCTGAGACAGAAGCAATGGAGAGGGGACATTTTCCAACTCTGCTATTTATAACTCCAGTCCAGCAATGGGGCCAAGAAGAGATAGGAAATAGTTTGGCACAAATGGAACCTGGCTTTCTCCCACCTCCCCTTCTAGTTCTCTTTTTTACTGGGTGTTGATTTGTGTATATCCATTCCTCCATCTTTCCCTTCTCTCTCACTCTCTGGTTTTGTCTGCTCCAAAACTCTATTCTCCCTCCCTTTCTGTCCCTTGGAATCTTCCTCACTGTTTTTCAGTGTCTCTAATGTCAGGGTCTCTCAAACGCTATCACATTCTTAAGATTTTCTCTTCTCCCTCCCTTTCTTAAAAACCCCAATATATGTCCTACCTTATTCCTCTTATCATACTCCCTTTGTCTCTGTTCTTTGTCCAGGATTATACTTTAAAAAAAAAGTTTTGTCCTTTTGTCAGCCAGCGCTGGAACAATCCTTGAGCTGGGTAAGTTACTACACATTTGAAGGTTTGGCCTCCATTTTTGCAACACTACACTTATGGGCATCCCTTTCAGGGGATTAATGCACCTCTAAACAGATGTTATCAAAGAAATTCGTATGCTTCCCCAGGCTAGCTATAGGATTCTACTTTAATTTCCCTCAGATATGCCCTCTCCATCCCTTTTCTTCTGTCAGAACCCCAGGCAGTAACACTGAGATGAGAATGCAGAGTAGCAAAATCAGGACAGAACCCAGGGCTCCTGACTCTCAACCCAGACTTCCAACCAGGGTCAAAATGCCTTTGGAGCCCCAGCTGCCTTCCCCTCTGCACCTGCAGTTTCTGCCTCCCTCCAGCTCCACTCTACTGGCTCCTGCTAAATCCCAGCATGAAATCAGATGCCAAGAATCTGTTTCAGACCTCCTCTACCCAAATATTTGAGAAGTCACCTCACCCCACCCGCCACAGGAGGAAGAAGGAGGAGGGGAGGGGAGGGGAGGGGAGGGGAGGGGAGGGGAGAGAGAGAGAGAGAGAGAGAGAGAGAAGGCCAAAATAAGCCTGGCTATAAATAGTGGGACAAGGGAGGGCAGGGACCATGCCAGAGCCCTAGACCAGCCTGGTGAATTTAGACATGTCAGTTTTCCCTAAAGAAGTGAGAGCAGATTGTTGGAGTGCAGTGCAATATTGTAGGTGAAGGGTGGAATGAAGAAGCTAAAGGGATCTGGAGAAAGGAGGGAGCTCAACATTAATAATCTACCAGAGAACTTCTTGAGTATTTAAGTCTAGAGTTTGTGACTTTATTAAATTAAAATCAATGCTGGTACTATGAGATTCCACTCATACTGCATTCTCAAAATGACAAAACTATTTTTTATAAAGATTTATTTATTTATGCATACAAGCTGGAGTGTAGGCCAGAGGTGTAGGGTGGTGAGAGGATTCACCAGAGACAGAGTGGGGAGCAGAACAGGCAGATCAACTGAAGTACACTGCTGAGGGGAGCAGCAGGCGAGGCAGGAGAGGTCTGCTGCGTCATGTGGGAATCTCCCTGGCTGGGTATCGAACTCGTGCTGCAGTGGCTCTGGATAGCTTCACAGTGCGCACTTTAACCCGTTGTGCCACCAGGGAGGCCCTCAAAATGACAAAATTATTGAAATAAAGAACAGATTAGTGATTTCCAGGGGCAGGGATGGGATGGAGGTTTGAATATAAAAGAATAATAAGGGGAATTCTATCGTGATGAAGTGTTCTGTATCTTGACTTTGGTGGTGATTATTCAAATCTATGAGATAAAATTGCATTGAAGTACACACACACAAATACATGTAAAAAGTGGAAATGGGATAAAGTTTGGAGGCTAATTAGCAGTATTGTATATATGTCAACCTCCTGGTGGACAGATGTCCTCACTTAGAAGAGATAGCTTCCTGTAACTTTAAGCAAAATGATGGGAAAGAAACCAAGTCTCATTTCATTGACTGAGATTGTTTTTTTCTCATCAACATTATAACAACTTTGGTTTTTTTAATATTTATTTATTTATGCATACAAGAACAGGGGTGTAGGCCAGGGGTGGTGGGGGGTTGGTGAGAAGATTCACCAGAGACAGAGTGGGGAGCAGAACAGGCAGATCCACTGAAATACACTGCTGAGGGAGCAGCGGGCGAGGCAAGAGAGGTCTGCTGCGCCATGCGGGAAGCTCCCCTGGCCAGGGATCAAACTCGTGCTGCAGCGGCTGCCATTAGCTTCATGGTGCTGAGACTTAACTCCTTGGGCCACCAGGGAGGCCCCATTATAACAACTTTGAACAAAATGATGTTTATTGGAGAACAAGCTGTCACCACTAGGGGAAGCTGGGTGAAGAGTACAAAGAAGTTCAGGCATTATTTCTGCAACTCCTCTGAGTCTAAAACTATTTCAAAATAATTTCAAAACATTTTTAAAACTGGTCAATGTCTAGATACAGCAAAGACTTTGGCCCTTGTCAGAGTGGAAGCTGAGTCTTTTTTCAGCCTGTTCCCCACTAACAACCTTCTACTCCCCACGCATCTGAGATCCCTATTTTTCAGTTCCCCTAATCACTCTGCCTCTAGCTGCTGTCTCTAGCTTACAAACACTTCCAGAGCACCTCAGGGTTAACTTCTCCACTTCATCTGGCAGCAAAGACTTGGTGCCTATGTCCCAGGTCAGCCTCTTCCTCCCAACACGAACATGAGGACTTTCTCACCCCACCCACCACCCTAAGTCATAAATCCTTCTGCCTGTCTCTGAATTCTCTCTGTAGCCAAAGCTCAAACCCTAGGAGTAGGTGAGATGAAAAGAATATAAATGTGATCAGGGTAATCAGTAAGGAAATGACTTGACCACCCTCCTGGTCTTTGAGGATCCAAAGGAAACCCTGGCATCTTGGGGAGAAGGACTGAGAGGTCACTTCCCACAGGAAACCATTTAAATTGCCTTGAGGGCCCCTTTTCTTTGAGTACTGGCTTCAGGCCAACATTTGGAACTTGGCCACACCACCAAGGGGCTCTCTTCTTGAAACCTAGCCATATTTCCCAGAATGAGAAACCTTCTCCACTCACTCCACGGACTCCCTCAGTCCTCACCCAGCCAACAACTCAGCCACTTCTGACCCAAATGTTTGACCCAGCCAGTCAATTTGGAGGTTTCTAATTAAAGGTAATGCTGAAAGAAGCCTCAAAAAAAGTAAGGCAATAAGTGAAGAAAAAGAATGTGAATTGCATTCATTCATTCAAAGGGAAAATAATCTGGATGAGAAGTTGTAAAGATAGGTGGGAAGAAAGAGATTTCCAAATTTCATGAGTCATTCTCTAGATATGCATACAGTTTGTGTGTCTCTCTGCCAATGGCAAATGGAGCTGAGTTTCAACCAAGCAGAAATCCAGGTTAGACGGCAAGCAGCAAGAGCCCATAAAAAGAGCAGCTATAGGATAATCCTATAGAGATGAGCTGGGGTCTCCAGGGATAGGTATCTACGTCCTCTGCCCAGCTCTAGGGCAAAGGAACAATTAGTGTGTGGGAGAGAAGGACAAGGCTGGTGTCTGCAGAATCCTGGCAGTCTCTGGGCTGACTGTGCAAATGTCAGGCAGCCACACCAACGGGGTGAGGGTAATACAGAATGAGCTTGGCAGTCTCCCTGAGTCAATGGAATCTTAACATTCACAGACTCAACCCTGAAACCACCAACACCAACCCCACTCCATCGAGTGCCCTCTTTTTCACATCCCCCATGCCACCATTCTCTGGCACCTCTTCCAACCCGTCATTGTCTCAGGCCTCACAGCTCTGGGAGCAAGACACCAGGCATCTTCCAATCTACCTCAATCTTGCTTGCTCATTGCAGCTGGAAGCTGGAGCCAGGGGAAGGGGGCAGGGAGGACTGGGCCAGGCTGCCCTGTGATGTCTCACATTTCCCACTTCTATTGATCAGCCCCTCTCTGGAGCAGAATCCCTCCCCTGCTAGGATTCCCATCAACTGATGTGTCACAGGTTAGAAGGGCATAGTGATGAGACAGGGTGTCTATGACCACAGCACCCTGACCGCATCTGATCTAGGTAGCGGAGCAGGGTCGGGTCTGGTTAGGACTTGGAGTGAAGAGACATGGAAGCCTCCCCAGTAGAGCTCTGGACCTCCCCTTCTGGGGTCTCTCCCATGGTTTGGGCAGTCTAATAAACTGGGGCTCTGGCAGCAGATAGTCTGAATCTGTATCCCTAGCTCCAGCACTATGAAATCTATTACTTAACTGCTCTGTACCTGGGAGGCTTTTTATTTTTGAAGATTTATTTTTATTTATTTATGCATATAAGAGCTGGGGTGTAGGCCACAGGTGCGGGAGGAGGGGGTGAGAGGATTCACCAGAGACAGAGTGGGGAGCAGAACAGGCAGATTCACTGAAATACACTGCTGAGGGAGCAGCAGGCGAGGCAGGAGAGGTCTGCTGCGCCATGTGGGAATCTCCCCGGCCAGAGATGGAACTCAGGCTGCAATGACTGGCGATAGCTTGATGGTGCTGACTTTATCCCCTGCGACACCAGGAAGGCCCTGTACCTAACTAAGATTCTTCATCTGCAAATTGGGGATGACAAGAATAATACGTCACAGAATTGTTCTAGGGATTAAATGAATTAATACATGTGACCCGCACTCAAGGAAAATAAGTTATAGTGCACATGTAAGCACAGACACATACATACAGTTTCCGACATTTTTATTCAGAATTTTTGTTTTAGGACTTAATGTTCTACTTTAGGCTGTACTTACCCATTTCACTCACTAACCCTTTGAAGGTCACACATTCAGAATTTAAGCTGCTACTCGGCAAGTAGTGAAATAAACAAGTCAATCAGTAATCCTCACCTCTTAGAAGATTCAAGAATGTTTTATTTTAACTCAAACAGCACCCATTTCTCCTCTCCGGCAAATTGATAAAATGAGGTCAACATTCAACATGGAACTGAATCACAAAATAAGAGAATGCCAAAGTTGGACATAGCTTGAGGGAGGCTGAGTCCAGTGATTCTCAACCTTGAATGCACATTAGAATCACCTTTTTTTAAACACCTCTGCCTGGACTTCACCCCTCAGAAATCAAGCTAACTGGTATGGGGCCTCCTCATTTTGTAAAACTTTCCCCACATAATTCTAATATTTTTACCAGGGTTGAGAACCACCACTTTATTCAATCCCCTTGTTTTACCAAGGAGAAAACCAAAATCTGGAGTAAGCAACTTGCACAAAGCCATCCAGAATGTTAGTGCATGGTGCACCGAGAGACACTGTGGCAAAAGCAAGAATATGTTGATGATGTTTATGATTCTTTTTTTTTCTTGTTGGAGTTAATCCCAGAAGCATTTCTCTTTATTTCAGAGAGGGGTTATATAATTTACCTTTTATTTTGGCAGCAGCACTTACTCTCCTGATAATGGGTTCTCATTCCCTGACCACAAAAGGACAGAGAAGAAATTGTACGTCATGGCACATAGACAGCCAAGTTAGCAAAGCTCCCTGGGAGGCCAGTTGAAAAGCCCTAAAATGCTGTTTCTCTGCAAAGATCACCCAGAGCTGAGTGACCTCGGTGGGGTAGTGAGATGTGCTGGAAAAAGACGAAAGTGCTCCCTCCTAGAGGGAGGGAGTTCAGAATCCACCGAGAAGCGGCCAGAGCTGCCAAGAAGGAAAGGCGAGGCAAGGAAAAGAATTTCAATGAGGCTAGGAGGCCTTTGCTCCAACAACCGAACCGTGATGGACACACTGGCAACACCCACACTCCCAGGGGCCTGCAATCCAGAAAAGTTAAAAACCAGCTCTGCTGCATGGATAATGAAGAAAACTTCTTCCAATGCTCACCAAAAAGCGAGCCTTCAATAAGGACAAGAACTCACAGACCTCCCTGGTGGCACAAGGGGTTAAGTCTCAGCACTATGAAGCTATTGTCAGCCACTAAACCGTGAGTTCCATCCCCAATCAGGGAGCTGGCCCACATAGCACAGCAGACCTCTCCTGTCTCTCCCGCTACTCCCCTCATCACTCTATTTCAGTCAACCCACCTGTTCTGCTCCCCACTCTGTCTCTGGTGGGTCCTCTCACCCCCACACCTCTAGGCTATATCCCAGTTCTTGTACACATAAATAAATAAATCTTATTTTGGGGGGAAGGACTCAGAAGCCCTCAGCCCTGAAGTGAGGCTTAGTCTGCGATTCTCAACCTTGAATGCACATTAGAATCACCTGAGCAACTTTTTTTAAACACCTCTGCCTGGATTCCACCCCTCAGAAATCGAGCTAATTGGTGTGGGGCCTCCTCTTTTTAAAAACTTCCCCCACATAAGTCTAATATTTTGCCAGGGTTAAGAACCATCCCATCCCTAGCAACGGCACCCTGCCTACACCCTACGCCTCAAAAAAAGGGCGGTCCCGCCCTCACGTGACGCTGTTGTCACGTGACCCGGCCCAGAGGGAGCCGCGGAGCGCAATCCAGTTTCCGGAGCCAGAGGGGGCCGGGCGCGCCCACCCCCGCCCGCGCGACCATGCTGTCCCGCCTGCTGAAAGAACACCAGGCCAAGCAAAATGAACGCAAGGAGCTGCAGGGTGAGCGGGCGAGCGCGTCCGCCGTTTCCTCGCCGCGGCCTAGCCTCAGCCGGGAGCCCGGAGCAGCCGCCCAGATCCAGTGAAGGGCGGACTAGCGGGCACGGGCTGGGGAGGGGCAGTTCCGCAGCTTTTATGGAAATTCCGTCCCCCCACCAACGGACTGGGGCCCTTCGGCCACACTCCTGCCCCCCTGGCAACGCCCCCGGGCTGGGCGAGCGCCGCCTCCGTGGCCCGCCCCTGCTCGTGGATCGTGTGCGGATTGGTCCAGGGCTCCTGGGCTCCTGGATGCTGGAAGGAACGCCTCTGAAGGGAAAAGGGTGTGGGGGACCCCACGGAGAGGGGATTCTTGAAAGCCTGAAGCCACCGAAATAGGGGTGGGACCCGTGTTTCCTAAATCCGGGATGGGAATCCCGGGGTTACCAATCCTTAGGCCAAGATAGCGGACAAGTGCCTGGGAGTCTGGTTCTCAGCCCTAGGCCAGTGACTTGCCCTGTTACGTATTAATTTCCTTAGGTCTAAAACGAAAGGACTTGCTTATGTTTTGTAAGGCCTTTTTCAGATCTGTATTTCTGAAATTAGTTGAGATGTTCCTGCAGAATACTAGTGAATGGGTGGGGAACCTTCAGGATCACCCCTCAAACAATGTCTCCACTCCAATTCTTTTCCTCCTTCCCCCCAGAGAAGAGGAGGCGAGAGGCCATCACTGCAGCAACCTGCCTGACAGAAGCTTTAGTGGATCATCTCAATGTGGGGTATGAACCTCTTCCCATCAACACCAGTGTGTGTCCTCCGCCAGCCCTAATTTCAAGTACCTGCAAGGTCTAGACCTAAGACTGCTCTTGAGGGAATGATAATGTTCCTCTCACTCTCCTACCTTCTCCCCACCCAGCCTGACTTTATGGAGGGAGGCTTGAGTCAGCTCTGACCCCTAACATTGAGCAGGGAGGAGCAGCTGCAGTGGTTGGAGAAGCAGCCAGATTCCCCCTTCCCACAATAACTTTCCTGGCGCTTACAACTTGGTGCCATCTGCCCGCTCCCTTCACCCTTCCAAGTCCAGCTGTCACTTCGGCAGGAGGGAGGGCACCCTCCTTCACCACAACTCCCCATTCTTCTCCACCTCCACTTTCTGGCAGGTCTGGGTAGCAGCTGGCAGGAAAGAAATGGCACAGCTGGTGAGAGTGTGGGCAGAACCTGTGCCAGGAGCTACCGCAGAGCCAGGTTGTGTCTTCCTTTCCTTCTGGGTCTCCAAGGATCACTCCCCGCTCCAGCCCTAAATGAGAATGCCAGTAATGACCAAAAACTTGGGAAGGAACAAAGAATATTGTCTCTTGACCCCGAGTGTTCCAGAAGACTGCAGAGATGGTGATTTGATAGGCGTCTGTGGGAAGAAAAGAGGCAGTATGATGCCTTCCACCCCAGGGCAAATAGAATAGCCTGGTTGTGAATCCAGAGACTGAGTCACCCAAGTGAGACACGCAGGGGTTTTCATCTTCATTACTCATCTCTGGGCAAGAGGGCTGTGGTTGGGGTCTCTGATCTCCCTCCCCTCCAGTCCTCTCTCCTCACTCAGTGTGAATGACAGGAAGCAGATCAACAGGGAAAACTGGAATTTCAGAAACTCCCGGGGAATCTTGAAGCACTGCGTGCCCCCTACTATGATCAGCTCCTACACCACACCCTACCATGGCCCGGCTGTCCCCCAAAGAGAAGGGACATGGTCTGCAGCCGTTCCCCCCTCTCACGTGGCACCTCCTGATGTCTGCTGTGAAGTTGGCCGAGGCCACCTCTCTTTCAGCTTAGAGGGCAGCTGAGCCAAAGCCAGATTAGAAAGGGTTTTGTGTTGCTGCCCACGACCTCTCTCATTCCCCGGAAAGAAAAACAAAGACTCAGTCTATCTCAGCCCCTGTCAGGTGTCCTTCCCACTCTCTTGACCCCCCCCCAACCCCTTGCCCCCACCAGCCCCCTCAGATTCCTGTGGGTAGGGGCACCGGATGTGGCTTCTCCCAGTTGACCTAGCGCTTTGGGGTGAGGAGTGAAAGATGCATCAGCCAATAAGGAAGAACAATTATTGCACAATTCCTGTGAGGGTGTGGGAACAGGAGAGAGACAGGCAGAGGACTGGGGTTACCAACTTCATGGCAGTAATGGTAACTGCAGCCAACGCCTTGATTGAGGAGAAAAGAGAAACTATTGCCTCGAGCAGAAAGAAGAGGAAAGAGTGTGTGTGTGTGTGTGTGTGTGTGTGTGTGTGTGTGTGTGTTCGTTCATCTGTGTGGGCGACAAGAGAAGGGTTGGGAGACAGACTGAAAGCCAAAAAGCAGCCCCTGGGATATCTTCTCTTGACCCTGAGTTCCTGGGGAAGGGGGTTGCTCTCCCATTCCAAACCCCAGATTCAGGGAGGGGCCCAATTTCCCTTCCCAACTTACTGCATGGATCCCTGGGCTTCCAATCACTGCCAGATGTATTTTCCCAGCTTCCCCATTCCCCCTTTCCCTCCCAGTTTCATCCTCTGGGATCTCCCCCAGGTTAACCCTTCCTCCTCCCACCCTGCTTTAGGAACTCCTTTTGGGGGATAGGAGATGGTATGTTTCTAGTCAGCTCTCAGCTAGGTTCTCCTGGGATCCCAAGAGTGGGAGGAGAGAGCTGGGTTCATTTGCATCACATCCAAGAACGGCCTGACTTCTGGCTGGCCTCCCACTCTTGCAATAGGGTATTAGTCCTGCAGACCACCCCCCACTAGATGGGTGAATTAACTTCCTCCCTCTTCCACCTCTAGTGTGGCCCAGGCCTACATGAACCAGAGAAAGCTGGACCATGAGGTGAAGACCCTGCAGGTCCAGGCTGCCCAGTTTGCCAAGCAGACTGGCCAGTGGATCGGGATGGTGGAGAACTTCAACCAGGCACTCAAGGTGGGCCACACTCCCTACATCACCAGCCCCATCTTCCCCCCTTTGGCTGCCTCCAGTCAGGTCACCTCAGTCTTGAAGTTAAAGAGGAGGTAAAAATCCAGGCGTGGTCCTAGAAAACCATTCCTGGCCCCCGTGTCAGAGAAGCTAAAGAAATAAAAGCAGTTGGTGGGTTCAAGTAAAGCCCCTTCTAGGGATGAATGGAAAATACCCCCAGGTATCCCCTAGAAGCACACTCTGTCCACCCTGATTTCTGGGCCCCCACCCCTTCCCAGGAAATCGGAGATGTAGAGAACTGGGCTCGGAGCATCGAACTGGACATGCGCACCATTGCCACGGCGTTGGAATATGTCTACAAAGGACAGCTGCAGTCTGCCCCCTCCTAGTCCCTCTCCTTCCTCCTCCCCCTGCCTCCCCCAAGGGGGCAAGAGGGAGGTTGACAGCCCATGAATAAAACACAAGCTTCCATTTCTCTTTGGTGTGTTTCAAGGAGCAGAGCACAGCACAGGTGGCGGGAATGGAAGATCCAAGATAGCTCCTCTATGGGACAGGTACCTTTTAGGGAGAGAGTAAGACCAGCTTCCTCTTACTAAATGCACTTTATTTTCCTCTGCAGGCCTGGTTCAGGTGTCTGTTGGGTAAACTGCAGGTGGGAGTTGCCCACACCTTCCCAGAGAAGGTGCAGTGAAGCTGTGCCCCAGGCTTCCTGCCTGAGGACTGCCGTTTGCCGCAGAAGGAAATTAAGACAGGGAGCAGGCCTGGTCCCCAGTCCTGGCTTTCTGCCTCTCCACGTGCCCAAGGCCTCTCCCGGCCTGGCACTAAGCAGTGTCATGAGTTGGGGCCAGGTGGGAGATTAACTCTTAGGCTCAGGGGCACTTCAGGACTGGGAAAAGGGAGGAATGGCAGGTCCACAGTCACCAACAGAGGAGGGACAGCTGCCATGCTCGACCAATCCCTCCTGCTGGGTAGCCATGGAGGAGGTGGTCAGGACTGGGGGCTGAGAGGCTGCCACTGGGAACCTGGCCCTGGCTAACCTGTGCCCAGCCCTGGCTCCAGCTGTAGGCTCCCAGACTCCTCCTCCCAGCCCCTCCCACTACCCCCGCCTCGCATACACATGATACCTCTGGCGCCCAGCCCACAAGCTGCGGACCTTGGCCTTTACTGTAGCTAGAGAGAATCTGGGAGGCAGGCGCAGTCTCTCAAGGAAGTCAGAGAAGCCGCCTCAGGCATTGTGGTGCCTGCTAGCTTTCCCCCGAGGAGGTAAGTAGGGTGCTGGGAATTGGGGGGCGCTGTGAGAAAACTAGCAAAATATTCCAAGGATTGAAAACTGAAAGCTTTTCGCTTTTAACACTCACACGCATGGTGGATGTTAGCCCCGCTTGATAGGTGAGAAAGCTGCTAGTGACAGTCATTCCCAGCGTCACTTAGTTAAGTCTGGGGCCACCAGAGCTAAGTGCGCTGCTTTGGGCCTCGTTTCTCCATCACAGGGCCCAGCTTACATTAAGAGTTCAGCTATCGGGGCCTCCCTGGTGGCGCAGCGGTTAAGCGCTGCGCTGTGGAGCTGTCGGCAGCAGCGACGCAAGTTTGATGTCTGGCCGGGGAGATTCCCACATGGCGCGGCAGACCTCTCCTGCCTCGCCCGCTGCTCCCCTCAGCAGTGTATTTCCGTGCATCTGCCTTGCTGCTCCCCACTCTGTCTCTGGTGAACCCTCTCGCCGCCCCACACCTCTGGCTGTACCCCAGCTTGTATGCATAAATAAATAAATCTTTAAAAAAAAAAAAGAGTTCAGCTATCCCTGGCTAAGAAAAAGAGGCCAACCCAAAAGAAGACCCCTCTGCTCCCCTGCAGCAGGGGACCTGGCTCGTCTGGTTTAGCTGTTAGCCTCAGTCTGGGTCTGCCCACAGCTTTGCATGGGGGAGCCATACTCTTAACAATAACACTGGTCAACAAATTTTTACAAAAGTCATGTTACTGAAATAAAATTAGTCATTTTCTATCAATTTGTATGTGCTCAACATGAATATCAGTCAAATTCTAATTTTGGCTCTAGTTTTTTTGTAATCTGCAATAAATTGATGTTTACATCACAAAATGCATGCCAATAGTAATAGGCCTACGGTTAATACCTGTAAAAAATCAAGTCATAGACTACTTAGATTTCTTCGCTTGTCTCTTGTACACCTGTTCAGGAATAAAATAGATGGAAGATGGTTTCCATTGTGCAAAAGCACAGCCTTAAGACTCAGTTTCGGGGCCTCCCTGGTGGCGCAGCGGTTGAACGCTGCACTGTGGAGCTGTCGGCAGCAGCGACGCGAGTTCGATGCCTGGCCGGGGAGAATCCCACATTGTGGGGCAGACCTCTCCTGCCTCACCCGCTGCTCCCCTCAGCAGTGTACTTCTGATCTGCCTGTTCTGCTCCCCACACTGTCTCTGGTGAACCCTCTCGCCGCCCCACGCCTCTGGCCTATACCCCAGCTTGTATGTAAAAAAAAAAAAAGACTCAGTTTCGAAGAGTCTAGAAATAGTCTCTAGACTATTGTGGGTCATGAGTGATTTCTAAGGCATTCATGAGGCCCTCAATATCAGAACAGAATACCAGAGTCCTTTCTGAAGAAAGGCTCCAACTGCTGGTGGCACTTTCAATATAAAGTGACAGCTTCTTCTAGAAGATTCCATTGTTGGAGTCTTAATCCTAGCAATTTTGCCTTGTTCTTGGATAAGTCCAAATCATGAACCAGGTCATTTAGTTCTTCCTGTGTTAGTCTGTGTGGGGTTGATGATGCACCACAGTGACAATCTGGATCACTGCATGCTGATGGAACGGAAGAACAGGTTGGCCCACCCTTGTCCTCATCGGATGAATCAAGAGAATATTCTGCTGGAGGTTCTGAAATAGGAAGTCCCTCACCATGTGGAACTCTCAATGCAGACGGAATGTCTGGGTAGACATTCTCGACTTCTTTTGCTTCATTATTCCTCCAGAAAGAGGAGGAACCAAGCAGAAGGAACAGTCTTTGATGTGGTTGCTTGGCTCTCTCCACACCATGGGAACTGCAAACGGCATTGATGGCCTTTTGCCATTTAACCACTGTCAAAGCTGTGTTGTACATGGAGCACAGCATATATGCGGGGCCCAAGGCTTGTCTTGGTCACCAGCCTTGCATCCAAAGTAAAGATAAGCCTTCTTCAATTGAAAAGTGATCCTTTTCTTCTGGTTGGCAAATGTCACTTCCCCACAAATAGAGCAGAAATTGTCCATGCTATTAATGCACTTTCGAGGCATGACTGTTCTGTATTGTGCCTAAATGGATAAAATAATAGCAGTTCTATGTAACAGCAGCTTAAACTGTCTGGCACAAAGTCTGAAATATTTTCAGTGCTCACCCTCTCCGACAGGGCTTTTTATAGCTTACTGCTGACGCCAGCTTGCTTCAGCAGCCCCCTGGCAGTAGTAATTGCATTGCATCAGAAAATGATGCAATCAACTCTGGATGATGTGTGCATGATTGTATTATGCAATGCGATGCAATATTCCATCATTCTAGTCTGATTTAGGATGTTGCAGTCCTACTGGATAAATTTACATGGTGAAACATATAAAATGAATTAAATGAAATATCTTCAAAACAAGAGCTAATAAAAAATTCTCAGGGTTATATTCTTGTTCCGCACACCAAGATACTACAGATTAGGGCCTTTTTAAGTCAACGATCTCACTGTTGACCAGTGTAATCTGCCAAGCAGACAATTTCTCAAGTCTGTTGGGTCCAGAGACTTGCAGCTGGGGAGGATGTGGGGCCAAGTGCTGAAGACTGGATGAACTTTCCAGTCCAGTCTCGACTGCCACCTGCAGGTCACTGGGGCTCCGGTCATGTGCCTGCCTTTGCTGCTTGGAGTCTTGCTCTGGGCAGCGCTGTGGTGGCTCAGGGACCAGCAGAGGCTACCCGCCAGCAGTGCCTTCATCTTCATCACCGGCTGTGACTCAGGCTTTGGTCGGCTTCTGGCACTGAGACTGGACCAGCGAGGCTTCCGGGTCCTGGCCGGCTGCCTGACTCCCTCGGGGGCAGAGGACCTCCAGCAGGCGGCCTCCTCCCGCCTCCGCACCACCCCGCTGGACATCACTGATCCTCAGAGTGTGCAGCGGGCCGCCAAGTGGGTGGAGACACAGGTTGGGGAAGCAGGTGAGTATGTATGGCTGGGCCACTACACCTGGGAGGGGTGTGGGCAGCTAGGGAGACAGGTGGTGAAGGAGCAGCTCTCAGACCCTCCTGGGAAGGAGAGGGGCCTCCAGCCCCACGCCCTTCCGTCTCCTCTCCCCACAGGGCTCTTTGGCCTGGTGAATAACGCTGGTATAGCGGGTATCATTGGGCCCACACCATGGCTGACACAGGATGATTTCCAGCGGGTGCTGAATGTGAACACGATGGGTCCCATCAGGGTCACCCTTGCCCTGCTTCCCCTGCTGCAGCAGGCCCGGGGCCGGGTGATCAACATCACCAGTGTCCTGGGTCGCTTGGCAGCCAACGGTGGGGGCTACTGTGTCTCCAAGTTTGGCCTGGAGGCCTTCTCTGACAGCCTCAGGTGAGGGGTGCAGGGGGGCTCCCCGCCCAAGGGTGGCCCACTCCACAAATTTCTGACTGCCCTGCAGAGATGGTCAAAACAGCATAGAATACTGTGAGGAGACACTTCAGAGGAGAGTTTAGGCCTAGATTTCGTGGGTTCAAACCCCAGTCTTCTCTCATGTGAGCTTTGTAACCTTAATAGGTTATTTCTCTTTGCCCCAGTTTAGTCCTCATCTGTTAAATGGGACGAGAAGACCTGCCTCGGGGGAGTTAGAACTGAGTGAGGTGCATGGAAGGTCCCAGCAGTGCCTGGCACGTAGAAAATGCCCCAAAAGCTTGTTATCTTCAGTGTTGCCACTAATAATACAGCTCTTACTTACAGTGAGCTACTGCCTTTACATAACATTGTCACATTTAATTCTCTCAACAACCCTGTAAGAGTGACTTATCCAAGACCACATGACTCGTCAGTGGAGATGCCAGGACCCCCCCCCAGGTCTGCTGGCCTGGAGAGCCTGCCCATTGTGCTCTCCTGCGCTTTACCTCTGGACTGTAATGTGCAAAGTTCCCTGAGAGCACAAGAGACTTGACAAGGACAGCTCTGGGGCAGGGCCTGAATTTTGAGCAGAACAAGTCCCCTAGGCTGAGCCCACCTTCTGAAGGGTGGGCTTTGTCACCACCAATCAGTGGCAGCTTGTGTTCCTGTTCCTCAGCCCTTTCATTTTCCAGCTGACCTCACAGCCATACCTCCCTCCCTCTGTGCCACCTGCCCCGCACCCCAGGGTAGCAGAGGTCTCCCTTACCATCACAACCCGTATTTCTGATCTTTCCCATCTTAGCCCCCCATCCATGTCCCTGAAGATCCTCCCCCTAAAAGGGCAAGAACACAGAAACCACTCTCCGCCCCCTCTCCAGGAGGGACATGGCTCCTTTCGGGGTGCAAGTATCCATCGTGGAACCTGGCTTCTTCCGAACCCCAGTGACAAACCCAGAGCGTCTGGAGGAAGCCCTGCAGGCCTGCTGGGCACGGCTACCTCCAGCCACACAGGCCCATTACGGGGAGGCCTTCTTCACCAAGTGTGAGTAGCAGGGCCCCTGTAGGGGTGTGTGGAGGGAAAAGAAAATGCCAGGAAGGCCAGTCCTATAACACCATGCTGGGAAGAGGGTGGGCAGGGTCATCAGGGAGGGGGTGAGGGTAATGAGATGCCCCAGACAACACCCAAGCCATATGAAACCTGCCCACTCCCCAAACTGGGACTGGCACTAAGGATCCCACCCCGCTCTGCTGGGCGACACGCCCAGGAAACAAGCTAGGGCACGAGGTGGGCTGGAGCAGAACAGGGACACTGATTACGACCACCCACCGGGATGTAGACCTGAAAGTGCAGCGGTGCATCATGAACCTGATCTGTGACCCAGACCTCAGCAAGGTGAGCAGGTGCCTGGAGCATGCTCTGACCGCTCGTCACCCGAGAACCCGCTACAGCCCGGGCTGGGATGCTAAGCTGCTCTGGCTGCCAGCCTCCTACCTGCCAGCCAGCCTGGTGGATGCTGCCCTCACCTGGGTCCTTCCCAAACCTGCCCAGGCAGTCTACTGAATCCAGGAAAGGACTTTGATTTATTCCTGTGCCCGCCATTATTGCCTGGTACAGAAAACTGACACTCAATAAACATGTATTGTAAAAAGTAAAAACATGAAAGCACTGTTAACTGGGTAGAAATGAAGATGCCGGGGCCTCCCTGGTGGCGCAAGGGGTTAACTCTCAGCACTGCTGCAGCACAAGTTCAAACCCCAGCCAGGGAGCTGACCCACATGGCGCAGACCTCTCCTGCCACGCCCACTGCTCCCCTCAGCAGTGTACTTCAGTCAGTCCGCCTGTTCTGCTCCCCGCACTGTCTCTGGTGAATCCCACACACACCTCTGGACTACACCCCAGCTCTTGTATGCATAAATTTTAAAAATCTTTTTTTAAAAAACTGAAAATGCGGGCCTCCCTGGTGGCACTGCAATTAAGCGCAGCAGAGACGCGAGTTCGATGCCCGGCCGGGGAGATTCCCACATGGCGCAGCAGACCTCTCCTGCCTTGCCCCCTGCTCCCCTCAGCAGTGTATTTCTGTCAATCTGCCTGTTCTGCTCCCCACTCTGTCTGACGAACCCTCTCACCACCCCACGCCTCTGGCCTGTACCCCAGTTTGTATGCATAAATAAATAAATCTTAAAAAAAAAAAAAAAAGAAAATGCCCTTGGGAGACTGATCCCATTTAACTATTAACTGCCCTAGCCTGACTGACTGCCCAGGGTCTCTGGCCTGTTTTGTGGCTGCAAAACAACTAGCAACCACTGGGGGGCGGGAGAGAACTGTGGCCTCTGTAGCTGGTGGTTGAGGCTACATGCAGAGGAATGACCACCAGAGGGCACTTTTGGGTGTTTATTTTCTAAAAGGAGTAATTGCAATACAGAGCTTGAAATGGAAATGGCCACTATTTTATTTTGTGGTTTTTTTGCTTTTGTTTTTGTTTTTTTGCGGGGGACAAAGAGAGTGAAGAGAGATCAAGGCCAGGATGGATGGTTTCCATGAAAAAAGTGCAATGTCCATTTGAGTCCCCCCATTATCTAAATCAAGAAGGATGAATGTCCGCAGGCATCAAGGCCACATCTCATCACCCTGAGAGGACCCCCCCCCCGCAGATGGCGATGGCAGCAGAGTTGCTGGACCCTCAGAGTGGGCAGAAAGCCAAGGAAAAGATGTCCATGGTAGATGTGGGTTTACCTCTCCCAGATTGGACCTCTGTAGGGGATCCTTTTGGCTTATGCAGGAAATGGCTTTACGAGTACTTCAGCACTGAGCCTGCTAGTACAAGTCTAGGGGACAGGTCAGTGGGCCACAACATCCTCTGGCTCCCTACTTCCACTGCCAGCCCACCCAATGCTTTCAGCAAAATCCACCTTTCCCAAGCAACCATCCCCCTCCCCAAATAGGCCCAGAGCATCTAGAACAAGGTCCCAGAGGACAAGGAACATGGCTGAGGAAGGGGAAGAGCTAAAGTGTCACACTTTAAGACACACTGAGACTCTTTTCAGTCTGAAAAAATAATCTGTTTAATTGAAAAACCAGAAATACCCCACTCCCCTAGATGAGGGGGCTCATGAAGAGACAAGACCCCCTACATCACCTCATAGCCACTTCGAATACTCTTCACAAGGCAGCAAGCCAAGACAACCCCCAGGGCCTGGAAGGAAGACAGGGCAGTAGTAGAGAGATGTCAAAAGGGCAAGTTATCCCAGGTCCACCCAAGATACCCCAAACATACTAGGGTTCCCCTCCCCAGACCACTACCTCCACTTGGCACCCTCCTCCTCACTGCCCCTACACCGCCCCCAGATGCCCTGGACTGAGTCCAAAGACACCCCTCACCTCCACAGCGGCAATGCCCAGGGCCACTCCAGTCACCACCAGCACATTTTTCCTCAGCCAGACCCCAACCTTCTCCACGCAGCCCTGAAGGGGGCAGCACACCAGGAGAGCATCATCAGAAACTTCCCACTTGTGTCCCCAGTCCATGTCTCTCCCACCCTCTATATTCCAGGACCCTTCTCCATCCCTGACCCCCAACTTCCCAGGGCCCAACCATCGGTAAAACACACACACATACACCCCTCTCCCTGAAACATTTCCCAGGTTTCCCAAGTCCCCTGTTCTCACAGCCTCCTCCCTACCTCCCTATAGATGTTCTCCACTTTGAACTTCTCCCCGCAGCCCGGAGTAACATTCCGGCAGCAGGAGTCAGGCACTCGGTCCTTGGCCATGGGAGGGATATTCTCCCAGTCTGTGTAGTTAGCAGCCCCACAGCACTTAAACTGAGGGAGGAAAGATAGGGGAGAATGTTAAGTCAGTCTTCACTGTCAATCTGAAGGCGAGACTCTTCCACCCTCCCGCCCCACCCCCCAAGCCCGCGACCCTGCTCACTTCTTTCTGTACCCCGTCCAGGAGCAAAGCTGTTTGATTGTTTTTGGGATAATCCTGCATCTGCTCCCGGAAGTTCTTATTAAATTCTGACATCACCTGGGAGTAGAGAGGCGCACTGTTATAATCAGAATTCAGGCCACCTGTATCCTGAGCAGCCAGGCCTCTGAGGCAGGACTCTTACCTGTCCCCTGCTTACCTTATTTTTAAACACATAACCAGCAATACCAGTAGCCACCTCCACCAGCATGATAAGAGACAGGAAGATGGCAAACTGCACGTATAAAAGACAAGAGTCAGGCTTGGCGTCTGGGTGAGAAGGGCCCGCTGTGGACAAGCAATCTCTGGAACACTCACAAAGGTTGTCCTCACCCACCCGCCTCTTCACCCACCCTCCATAGAAATGCCCTTTCGGCAGCCCCCATACCTATGCTGGCCCAACACCCACTCACCGTCATCATAAGACAGTAGTTCTCTTTGCAGGCCCCGCAACAGCCAACAAAGGCCACCAGGAAGAGGAAGGCACCCACTGCAATGATGACCACAGGCACCAGAGAGCCAGAAGTGGTCCCCTGGTTAACAGTCTGGCTCAGGAAAAGCTGGGCCACTACACCCACGGCGATCAGTGCCACCGCACAGGCCTGAAGAGAGCAGGTCAGGGTTAGTCCAGACCCCAGCCCACAGACCCTCCATGATGAAGAGCAGTAGATGCACCAGGGATGGACTTAGCCCATCCTGGAGAGTCTCACACCTCCTAGAGGAGGATGACCCCTCCCCCCCACACACACACAGTGAAGGGTCGCAGGAAGTAGGCAGTCAGAAGCCCTGACTTCCTTCAAGCAGCTCCTCAACCAGGAGTTAGATATAATGCAAAAAGAGAAGTTCTCAGAAAGCCTTTACCTCAGGGCACACTTTCCTAACCAAGAGTAGTGTTTTCTCTGAGCCTGTAAGGCCCCTGGAGCTGCCCTCACAGGTCTCCCAATGCCTGCCCCATCCGCGTCAGCGGTGACTAGGTTTCCTCAGGTCAGGTAGACCAGAGAGCAGAAAATGGGGGCAGGAGTGGCGTGCCCCTCCCTAGACAAACAATAGCCTCTCAAGGGAGGAAGCTCAAAGCAGAACAAATTGTGGACAGCCCTCTCCCCTACCCCCAAGCAGCTGGGAGGGAACGGAGAGAGTGGGGGAACAGAGGGAAGCCCCGTCGCGATAGCATCGGGGACCGTTGGCTGGTTGCCCCACTGCCTGGGTATCACGAGTGGTTGGGTCACCAGACAGGAAGGGCCTGGAGGGGTTAGGGGGAGGGTGGCCAAACGCGCGGCCAGGCTGGCCAAACAAGCCTCCGAGGGTCCCTGAAAGCTGGGCGTGGAGGGCCTGGGCAGGGGCCTGGCCTTGAAATCTTCGGCCCCTTCCTGTTCTCCGAACTTTACTTCCACATCTGGTCTCCAGCTGCCTTCATTCCTGGGCCTTCGGCCCTCACCCCTCCGCGGCCAGGTCTCCAGCGCGCCGCCATCGTCCACTTCCCCACTTACGCAAAAGACCAGAAGAATCACGTAGAGCAAGAACTTGACACATTTCATTCCTCCTTCCACCGCCATGACTGCCCGGCCTGAGGCAGAAGGGAGCGCAAGAGGATCAGGCTCCTTCCGAGGGGGACCGCGATTTCCGGCTGCAGCCGGCCCTCCTAGCCTTCCCTGCCGGGCCCCCATTCCCGGCCCCGGCCCCTCCCACCGGGAAACCCGCGGCCTCCCAGCCCCCTTCCTCCCAGCTGGAGAGGGGTGGGGGCGACCGCCACGAAGCCAGATCTCCTCCCGGTGGCCTCCCGGGCAGGGGGCCGATCCGGGGTGGCGACCAGGGCCAGAGACTGGCGGGGCCCCCTCCGCCCCACAGGCTCCAGGCGTTAAACACGCCTCCCCACCAACCAGCCCCGAAAAATGGTCCTCAGCCCAAGCCCGATACCCTCGCCACTTTCCCTCGGTTCTGCCCACCCCCCAGAAAATAAATGAGGTTGGCACAGCCCACCCCACCCATCCCGCCCGGCTCTCTGGAACTTCTTCAAAGTGACAAAGTTGCGGGGGCCGGAGGAACCAGGCCGGTATTCCCAGACTCGCGGCGAGCCCCAGAGGCGGGAGCTGCCGGGGATGGCCCCCCACCCCACCCCGCGCCCAAGTCGGCGGTGCACCCCCCAGCTTCACCTGGGATCCGCGAAGCTGTGCGCTCCTCTCCCGCCGCAGATCAGGGGCTCTCTAGCTGAGCCCCCCGCCCCCGGCCCCGCCCGCCGCCCCGCCCCGGCCTCCAGCCATCCTCCCCACCCTCCGTCTCTCCAGCCCAGTGGCCGCAGGCCTCCCTCACGTGACGCGGGAACAGCTGCTCCCCTGAGTCACCCCGGCCTCCCTGGGAGGGCTTAGGGCCACGTGGCCCCGACCGGGAAGTCAGGGCCCACCCCCGCAAAGGGAGGGCGTCCTGGGCAGACGAGGGCGCCGGGGACCCTGCTGGCGACCCCACCCGCGGCCAACTCGGGATAGAGAAACCGGACCCAGCACCGCCTGCTTCTCTGGTTCCGGGACGTGGAGGAGGCTCTTGAGGGCCACAGGAGGAGAGAACGGCTCAGGGTTACCCGCTAAGCGCCTAGCCCTGGCGCCAGTGCCCAGGCCTCTTCATCCCCCACCCAGAGCCCACTCCCTTCTCTGGCTCCATCTCTGCACACCCCCCACCCACCCCGGTCGGCAGAAATAGCTGCTGGCTGCTTGGGATGGGGTGGGGCCAGAATAAACACTTCCAGAAAGTCCCTGGCCTCACATCCTGGGAGTCTGTCTCCCAACATTCCCGAGTGGGTGCTTCTGTCCACCCCCTCTATTAGCGTCTCCATTTTCGCAGTCTCCTGAGTCATGGGCTCAGAGGGGAAGGAAGCCCTTCCCCAGAGACATCCCACCCAGTCATGACACTTCAAAATGCGGTCCCTCCCTGGGGGGGGGGGGGGGAGTTGACGAGATCTTGGCTCTCACCTCTCCAGGATCAGCCTTTATGCGGAGAGGCCCCTGGATTCCCCCATCCCTTCCTAGCGCATGTCTCCCAGAGGGACGGAGCAGAAAGGAGAGGCGGCAGCAGACGGTGCCTCCATCCCTGTGTGCCTTGCTCCCCAGAAGGATCTGTGTCAACTCATCAAGGCTATAGGACCAGCCTGGGTCTTACCCCTTAGGTTCCTGCTGTCCTGCCGGGAGTCTCACTGTGAGGACCCAAAGCAGGAAAAAAACTGCCGGAGTGAGGAAGGAGCTCTGGGCTGGGCGGAAACCAGTACCCGAGATCACACCCTTCCCCTGAAAGCAATCACTTTTATTCCCTTCAGGACGATAAAGCCAGGCACACCAAGCCCATTCTGGACCTTACTCCCTGGTTATCTGAGCAGGCTGGCTGTGGAGGAAGAGCAGAGATGCTGAAGAAAGAAGTATTCATCGGTTTGTTTTTATCATGCTGCCACTGGACGCCAGGCATGTGCTAGGGTTGGGGGCAGCAAGGCCAGGAAGATAGCCAGCGTCTGCCCTCCGCCAGCAGCAGACCCAGCCTTGGAGGAACTGAGGCTTGAGGAGCTCAGAGGGAGGAACAGGTGCCTCCACCCTGAGAGGAAAAAGAAAAAGAATGGATTCCACCATCGGGTGGGTGGTGTTGCAAGGTGACCTTAGGAGCCAGCACTCCAGTTCCAGGGACCAGGAAAGGGATAAGCATCAAAAAGGAGTAGTCTTAGGGCCTCCCTGGTGGCGCAGTGGTTGAGCGTTGCGCTGTGGAGCTGTGGACAGCCCGCAATGCGAGTTCAACACCCACATGGTGCGGCAGACCTCTCCTGCCTCGCCCGCTGCTCCCCTCAGCAGTGTATTTCTGATCTGCCTGTTCTGCTCCCCGCTCTGTCTCTGGTGAACCCTCTCGCCGCCCCGCACCTCTGGCCTGCAACTCAGCTTGTATGTATAAATAAATAAATCTTTAAAAAAAAAAAAAAGGAGTAGTCTTAAAAGTATATGGCAAATACACAAAAGTGCAATAACCGGATCAGATGAAATTTCTATTTTCAGTTTTCTGAGGAATTTCCATACTGTTTTCCACATTGGCAGCACCAGTTTACTCGTTGTTTCTTGTTTTTTGATAATAGCCCTTCTCACGGGTGTAAGGCAATGGCTCATTGTTTGGGTCTGCATTTCTCTAATAACAATAGAAGAACACCTCTTCATAAGCCTACTGACCATTTTTTTTTATTGATGCATACAAGCTGGGTGTAGACCAGAGGTGTGGGGGTGGGTGGTGAGAGGATTCACCAGAGACAGAGTTGGGAGCAGATAAGGAGGATCTACTGAAGTACACTGCTGAGGGGAACAGCGGGAGAGACAGGAGGGGTCTGCTGCGCCATGTGGGAATCTCTCTGGCTGGGGATTGAATTTGTGCTGCAGTTGCTCTGGACAGCTTCATAGTGCTGTGACATAACCCCTTGCACCACCAGGGAGGCCCTACTGACCATTTTTATGTTTTCTTTAGAGGAATGTCTATTCAGATCCTCTGCCTATTATTGTGGGGGTTTTTTAATTGGGTTGTTTGTTTTTGTTGTTGTTGAATTGTTTGAATTCTTTATACAGAATAATCTGGATATCATGAATATATGACTTGTGAATATCTTCTCCCATTCAGTAGGTTGCCTTTTTGTTTTGAAAATATACACCAAATGTTGATTGCAGCATTATTTATGATAGCCAAGAATTGCAACCTAAGTGCCCATCGGCAGATGATTAGTTAAGATTATAAAGTGTACACATATATAGTATATACATGATGAAATATAAGGTATATACATGATGGAATACTTTACAGCTGTGGGGGGGGGGGAGAATGAAACCTGCCATTTGCAACAATGTAGATGGGCCTAGAGGGCCTTATGCTTAGTAAAATAAGTCAGATGAAGAGAGAGAAATAAATATTTCACTCCTGTGGGAGATAAAGAAATAAAATTAACACACATACAAAGCAAAACAAAAACAAACTTTTAGACTCTGACAAGTAGTCACCAGAGGGCCTCCCTGTTCACTCAATGGGTTAAGCACAGCGCTGTGGAGCTGTTGGCAGCTGCAGCAGGAGTTTGATGCCCGGCCGGGGAGATTCCCACATGGTGCAGCAGACCTCTCCTGCCTGGCCCACTGCTCCCCTCAGCAGTGTACTTCAGTAGATCTGCCTGTTCTGCTCCCCACTCTGTCTCTGGTGAATACTCTCACCAACCCCCACCTCTGACCTGCACCCCAGCTTATATGCAAAAATAAAAAAAAAATTTCAAGTAGTTACCAGAAGGAAAAGGGGGACTGGGGTGGATAAGTAGGGTAAAGAGGGGTCAATTGTACACTGAAGGATGGAAATTGAACTTTTGGTGGCAAACAAAGTATAGTATATACAGATGTTGATTTATAATGCTATACACCTGAAAGCTATACCTTTATATAATATGCATATTTACATATAAATATATAATGTTATAAAACAATGTTACTTCTATAAAAAAAATTATTTACATGGCAGGTTCGGATTGATTGGCTCAAGGGGCTGGAGAGGGGTGTGTGAAAAATGGCTAGGAAGTTGACCTAAGGTCAAGATTGAGAAACTTTAGACATAGAACACTAATTCATGCTTGAATCTCTGAACAAAGCAACTTTGAAGGACATTTTAAGAACAATTGAGGAACTCTAAATGTGGACTGAGAACTAGTCATAAGAAAATAATGTTAACTGTGATGATGATTACATAGGAAAATTATTTTTAAAAGACGCATTCTAAAATATTGAAGGATGAAATCTCATGTCTTCAGTTTGCTTTGGAATACCTTGCACAACAATAGACATTATAGGTGAAGGGCCATGTGGAGTAGCCACGAAGGCAAAGGAGTGGTGGGGAGTTTGGGAGGTAAATTATCCTGGGACCGGGCTTACATTGAGATGAAGAGGAATGATGTCAGGTGACCTGTAATACAACTAGGATGTCAAGGTCAAGGTTAAGGTCAAAGGAGGCTGGAACCACAAGAGGAAGGAAATCCCAGTGACATTCCCAAGGATAAAGGACCTGGTGATGCTTACCTATGAGAGGGGAGGGTACGTGGGAGGAGTCAGAGATGACTCAGAACTTCCAAACCTGGGCATCTGAGGTGGTATTCAATGGAGGCAGGAGGCACACAAATGACATTCAGGTGGAGACATCCCACCAGGATTGGGGAATGTGTAATTCAGGAGAAAAGTAAATAGATAAAAAGTGATATCTAAATGCATGACCTGGTGAGTGCCAGAGCAGGAGAAAACAGACAGAGCTTCAGGGAACCCTCAGGATTAAGGAACATGGGGGAGGGGCTAGTAGCAAGAAAAGGAGAGGAAAGGTACAGAGCCTGACCCTGCCCTCTACCGGGCACAGTACCGGGCCCTTAAATACTCATTAGCTCATTTAATCCTCACTACAACTCTGAGAGGTTTGTGAGATCCTTCCTGTTTTAGAGATGATGAAACAGGCTCAGAGACAGGCAGTGACAACCAAGCTAGTGAAGGGCAGTGTTGGGATTTGAATCCAGATCTCTGGGGGCTCCCAAACCCGGGTGCTTTCCTCCATCTTTCTTGGAGGCCAAGAGGAAGAGAATGTCATGGCAGGAGAAGTGGGACAGTGGCCAGAAGAGTGAAATAGTATAGAAATGTCAGGGCCTCCCAGGTGGCACAGTGGGTTAAGTCTCAGCACTATGAAGCTGTCCAGAGCCACTGCAGCATGAATTCAACCCACAGCCAGGGAGCTTCCCACATGGCGCAGCAGACCCCTCCTGTCTCACCCGCTGCTCCCCTCAGAAGTATATTTCAGTCGACCCACCTGTTCTGCTCCCTATTCTATCTCTGGTGAATCCTCTCACCACCCCACACCTCTGGCCTACACCCCAGTTCTAGTATGCATAAATAAATAAATCTTTTTAAAAAATAGTATAGGTGGGGGCCTCCCTGGTGGCGCAGCGATTAAGCGCTGCGCTGTGGAGCTATCGGCCGAGAAGCGAGTTCAACGCCCAGCCGGGGAGATTCCCACATGGCACAGCAGACCTTTTCTGCCTCACCCGCTGCTCCCCTCAACAGTGTATTCCGGTCAATCTGCCTGTTCTGCTCCCCACTCTGTCTCTGGTGAACCCTCTCGCCACCCCCTGCCTCTGGCCTGTACCCCAGTTTGTATGCATAAATAAATATATCTTTAAAAAAGTATAGGTGGGTGAGAAGCAGAGGAAGACCATCTGATGAGGTGACCTTCAGAGGAGAGTTTGGGGTGATAACCAGAGTACCTGTTGCCCGAGGAGGAGGGAGAAGGGAGGTGAAAAGATCCAGGTAGGGAGAGCTGAGGTAACTTTCAGGAAAATGTCTCCAGGGGAAGGGCAAGAGCAACTGGCAAGTGCAAGACGGTGGCTCCAGCTTGGTGACACCATGGAGTGAAGAATGGCGCCAAGAAGGGCACACCAAGGAAGGATGGAGCCAGGGAGATGCGAAACACAGCCTGTGAGGAGTTAGATGGGAGAGAGCAGCAAAATCCCATCCCTCTCAAGTTCCTAGAGACCAGGAGTAGACCGGTGGGGCGAGGGGCAGGGGCACAGGAGGAATGGAGAGTTCCAGTTTTTGGGGTTTTTTTTAAGATTTATTTATTTATGCATACAAGGCCAGAGGTGGGGGCTGGTGCGAGGATTCACCAGAGACAGAGTGGGGAGCAGAACAGGCAGATCGACTGAATACACTGCTGAGGGGAGCAGCAGCGGGCGAGACAGGAGAGGTCTGCTGCGCCATGTGGGAAGCTCTTTGGCCTGGGATCAAACTCCTTCCTGCTGCAGTGGCTGCTGATAGCTTAGAAGAGTGGTGCTAATGGTACCACAGCCACACTAGTGTGCTAAGCTGTGCACTTAAGAATGTTTCCTTATTTTAGGGGCCTCCCTGGTGGCTTAAAGGGTTAAGGGCAGCACTATGAAGCTATCCAGAGCCACTGCAGCAAGAGTTCGATACCTGGCCAGGGAGATTCCCACAAGGTGCGGCAGACCCCTCCTGTCTTGCCAACTGCTCCCCTCAGCAGTGTGTTTCAGTCAATCTGACTGTTCCGCTCCCCACTCTGTCTCTGGTGAATCCTCTCACCACCCCCACGCCTCTGGCCTACACCCCAGTTCTTGTATACATAGATAAATAAATCTTTTTAAAAAAGAAAAATTCTTTTTTTTTAAAGATTTATTTATTTATGCATTCAATGCTGGGTGTAGGCCAGAGGCGTGAGGGTGGTGAGAGGATTCACCAGAGACAGACTGGGGAGCGGAACAGTCAGACTGACTGAAATACACTGCTGAGGGGACCAGTGGGAGAGACAGCAGGAGAGGTCTGCAGATAGCTTCATGCTGCTGAGACTTAACACCTTGCACCACCAGGGAGGCCCAAGAATGTTTAAATGGCAAATTTTCTGTTATAAATATTTTGACACAATAAAAGGAGAAAGAATGTCCTCTCCCCACACCTCAGCCTGCAGTCTCAGAACTGGTTCTTCACATCACTTCCTCAGCTTCTCTAAGTGCCCTGAATTCAGATGTGCCCCCACCCATCCTTTGGGTGCCTGGCACCGGCTGGTGGGAAGTAAACAGGGGCAAGCACCCTTGCCCCCTCCACACAGGGGAGCCATCCAGCTCCTCCACCCAGGACCAGCACCCTCCAATAGCATCCTGAGAAATGGGGGTGACAGCACAGAGGTATCAGCTTACCTGTGGCCACAGCAAAGGTTCCAGAAGCACAGACCCATAACAGGGAGGCCAGCATAGCCGCCTTGTCCCCTCAGAGCCGCAGGCGCCCTGCCTGGGCCCCACTAGGGGGTGCAAACTGCAACTTCCACCTGCAGAGGCCAAAGAGTTGGGGGGTGAGTGGGGGGAAGTAGTGAGGAGACCTGGGGAAGAGGGGGGAGAGAAGGGAAGAGTCCAGGAGGGCGGCAGAGGAGTGCAGAGAAGGGCCACATGGAAGAGGTGGGATATTTGAGAGAGGAAAATAGGAGGGGCACAGGGGAAAGGGGAGAGGAGGCGACAGGGATGGGAGAAAGGAAAGAAGGTGCATCAGCTCTCTGCTGCCTGGGGGGGAGGGGAAGAGGTGGTAGCTGGAACATAAGCTCAAGAGGTTGGGTCTAAATTGGGGGCCTGAGATGGAAATCCAGAGACCCCAGCTTTGGATATGTGGTGCTGGGTGCCTGATGACCGGGTTAGATCAAAACCTCTGACTGTGTGGTTCCTGCTCAGGCTCAAGGACACCCCCCGCCCCAGCAAGGCTCCCCAGAAAGTGGGTTATAGACCCTGGAGAGCACCCAGGCCAGGGCAGCCCCAAGCAGAAGACACCCCACCCTGGCTCCGAGGAGCCATGCAGCGCAGCGTGGTGAGAGGCTCTGGGCCCAGTCACCCGGACAGACTGAGTCACCAGCCGCAGTGAGGCCCAGGAGCACGTCACTCCTGCCAAAGTCACTCCATGTCCTCGTGGCCGGGAAAGAGAGAGACAGCCACGCAAGGGTGAAACTGCAGGTAAGAAGCAGGGACTTGACACGCCAGCTCCAGTGCTGGGTGCTCCTCCCTGGCCACCTGCAGAAGCCTCAGAGCAAGATGCGAGATGCCCCTGCCCTGCGGGCACCAGTGCTCCCTTCCCCACCTCACCAGTGAGGACCAGAGGAGAAATGAAGGGAATCAGTGTGCTACCTTAAGAAGGAGAGGGGCCTCCCTGGCAGCACAATGGGTTAAACCTAGCACTATGAAACTGTCTGCAGCCACTGCAGCACAAGTTCAATCCCCAGCCAGGGAGCTTCCCACATGGCGCAGCAGGCCTCTCCTGCCTCACCCTCTGCTCCCCTCAGCAGTGTACTTCAGTCCGTCTGCCTGTTCTGCTCCCCACTCTGTCTCTGGTGAACTCTCTCACCACGCACCCCCCTGCGCCCCCCCACTCCGCACCTCTGGCCTACACCCCAGCTTGTATGCATAAATAAATAAATCTTTAAAAAAAAAGAAACATGGTTTTATTACACCCATTTTATAAAATGTTATAGTCCCTGTGTGCTATTTTTCGGAGGCAAACCAAAAGTTCTCTTTTAAGGCTATTGCTGCCTGCTTTAATAGCGTTCAAAGGAGGATGTCTTTCAAAAAAAAAAAGATTTACTTATTTATGCAGACAAGAACTGGTGTGTAGGCCAGAGGTGTGGGGGGAGAGAGGATTCACCAGAGACAGAGCTGGGGAGCAGAACAGGCAGATCAACTGAAGTACTGCTGAGGGGAGCAGCGGGCGAGGCAGGAGAGGTCTGCTGCGCCATGTGGGAAGCTCGCTGACCCAGGATAGGTGTCCAACTCCTACTGTAATGGCTGCAGATGGTTTCATAGTGCCGAGACTTAACCCCTTGCGTCACCAGGGAGGCCCTATGGAGAAACTTTTATATTCATTTGTAATAGATGAAAAAGACCAGATTACAAAATTCTTGTTTTTTAAAAAAGCCTAAACCCCCATTTTTGGAATTCTGGGAATTAAAATGATCTTGCCCTGAGGAATATCTAGATTCTGCCCCACTTGAGGCTCCCTTGGCCTTAGCCCAGAGCTCCAGTTCAAGCCCCAAAGTTCAGCTCCGGTACCCACCCCAGCCCCTGACCCCTACAGACAGGCTCCATCATCCTCAGGGGCCCTGATCTGGTCCCTCTTTCTTCCCACCCTTGCCCGACCCCTGTCTCAACCTCCACCCAGCCAGAGACCAACGGTGCCCATCCGCATGCCCCAGCTGGTTTGTGGGCAGGGCAAGCAGCTCCAGCACATTCAATTCAAGAACCTCACTAAGCCTGTGGACCCTCATGCCCCACCTGGGCCAGGAGCTCAGCTGCTGTGTGGTTCTGATCCAAGACCAGCCCAGGAGTACAGAGGTCAGAGAGTCAGAGACCCACAGGCCTAAGATTTCTCCTCTCATGGCGCAGAGATGAACAGGGGAGAAATAAGAAAGAGGCGATGCTAGGGCAGCTCAGGATTTTGTTCCCTAGGACTGAGAGCCAGAGAGGTCTAGGCAGGAGCCAAGGAAGAATTCATCCGTCCCTTCACCCTCTCACTGAAAGCCTGCCGGTGCTGGGCGCTGGGACTGTTTGGGGACGGGTAAGACACGGCCCCGCCTTCAAGGTTTTGGCAGTCTGTGGGCACAGATGAAGCACACAGCAAGGTGAGGGCTATGACAGTGAACCCCGGGTGTCAGGTGGCCTTGAAGCGCAGGGGACTAGGAGTGAGTGGGAGGAGGGGGCGTCTCTGGCATCCCCAGACAGTACCTAGACAGGTCTGTCCTGCCCTTATAGCTCTAATTTTGGTTCCCATTCCCAGATAGAACTTCTGGTCATCCACATACCTTCACCACTGCTACACACACACACACACACACACACACACACACACACACACTTCACCTGGCAACAACCTTGACCTTCACTGTCCTGTGCTCTCTCTCCTGGAGACTGGATTCCCTCTGAACACTCCTACGTCCAGTTCTCCTTTGCTCCCCACCTGCTCCCCTCACTGGGCAACCCCATCATGCTTTGTCACCTTCTGGGTCAGCACATTCACCAGTGATTTGAATTCCCTGGAGAAGTTAGACATTGTGCTGGGATCCCTCCTTTTCTTACAGGGAGCTGAACAGGAGCCTCTGCCAGTATAGCTATTGGGGTGGGGGGCAACCTTGGCACATGCAGCAATAAGTAAAAAAGGCCAGAAGGGGAAACCAGTGCAAGGGGGAAACCAGAAGCAAAAGAGGATGTTATTCCAAATGATTCTTTGAGAACCCCAGTTGCATCCCACCCTACCCCCAAACACACACACTCTTTAGCTCCCTTCTTAGAGTGCCTTGGGGGGTTAAAGAGGTTAACAGGGCTGCCAGCGATCCGGGCAGCATAATTACAGGGTTTAGAAAGTAGTGTGGGAGAAGATGGTAATTATGCATGAAGTCCTCTCTGGGGGCTTCTGGGTTTGTGGGCAGAGACCAGGAAGGGGTCCATTCCACCAGCATACCACCACCCGCCAGCCCAGAATAGCCCCCCTCCATGGCATTCCCACAGGTTTATGCTGGGAGGGGTGTGCAGGGGACGCGACCTTGAAGGGAAGCGGCCCTCCCCTCAGCTGCTTCTCAGTGACCCAGCCCCTCCCCTCCTTGGAAAGACCAGCAGGGCCAGGGAATGAGTTCGCTGACCCTAAAAATAGGCCTTTCGCAGGAAAAATGGAGAGGAGATGGGTTAGGAATCTGATTGCCCATTGAGCCCGGCTCTGAGGGTCAGGGAAGTTTGGGTGAGGGTGGTGGCCTGCATGGTTGGGGCGCCGGAGCCCCTCTTCCTGACGGCGTTTCCCCAGCCAGGGGCACGCACTTGTGAGAGTGGCCCAGGTGTCGCTGGCCTCAAACCTCGGGCACCTCCTCCCAGGATTTGAAGTTCCTTTTCCTGAGCACGTAACAGATCTCCTGCTGGAGGCTGCCCACGCTCCTCTTTCCTCCAGCAAGTCTAGAAACTCCGTCCCCTCCCCGTAGACACTGCCTGCTTCTCTCCAAGCACCTCACACCCTTCAAACCTCAAAGCCTCCCTTAGGCGGGACAAACATTTACTACCAATCAGTCAGGACCTTGAAGGAGGTGGGCCTGAAGGTTGCCTGGGTAACACCGGGGGGGGGGCACCCCGGCAGGAAGACAGTTGCCGGGGAAACCAGGAGAGTGGGAGGGGCCCAAGCCCTGGCTAGTGTGTATCGGGATGAAGAGGGCTGGAAATGTCCCGATCTTTCTCAACTCCTTAGCAGGGCGCCTTTCTTGGGGCTGGGTCTAGAGCAACCGGAAGTCTGAAGCTCCCGCAAGAAACCCTCCAGGGCTTAATTCTGGCTACTCAGGGGAAACCGACAGTACTTTTTGGGCTATAAATATGAAGTGAAAATATGCAAAGTGTGTAAAACAAAAAGGTGGCTTTAGTCCACCTCTAGGAAGATGAAATTCCAAATTCTGCCACCAGGTGGCAGTCTTGCCTTCTCATTGGATGAGGTGCAGTCCTGGAGCCGGTGGGCAGAAGGCTCGGAGGCAGAAACCCTTCGTGTCCCAAGTTGTTCCTGACTCTTGCTCCTTCCCACTAGGGAATACCAAATACTCGCAGCCATGCAGCTCTCTCTATCCAATCGGCTCTGACCAGATCCAGCTAGCAGAGTCCATTCTTTACCGAAAACAGCTAAGGGGGAAAAAGTTCCTGCTTTCCTGAATTTCCTGCACAAGGGGCGGGTGTTTAATTGGGATAACAGTAATGACCAACTCCCTTAGAACTGTGTGTCAGGCAGTTAATCCTCAGAACCTCATGAATATGAACCTTATGATATTGTTTTTGTTTTGTTTTTTACATACAAACTGGGGTACAGGCCAGAGGCGTGGGGCGGCGAGAGGGTTCACCAGAGACAGAGTGGGGAGCAGAACAGGCAGATCAGAAATCCACTGCTGAGGGGAGCAGCGGGCGAGGCAGGAGAGGTCTGCCGCACCATGTGGGATTCTCCCCAGCTGGGTGTCGAACTTGCATCGTGCGCTGCCGGCAGCTCCACAGCGCAGCGCTCAACCACTGCGCCTTATGATATTGTTATCTCTATCTTATAGCTGAGGTATCTGAGGCATGAAGAACCAAGGTCACACAGACAGAAAAAAAGGTGGGACACCTGGGAGTAGAGCTCAGGCAGCCTGGCTCTAGCCTCGAAGCTGTGTAATTAACCTCCCCACACACACAGAAGGGAGGGCACAGGCACATTCAGGAGGAGTGCCTAGTCCAGACTTACTTTTATAGATTAAAAAAACAGCCAGGTGGCCCACATAGGGGTTCTCACCCCACATAGGGGGTGCTCTCTATCATATGTAACCTGTGATATTTGAGGTGCCTTGGGGCATTCAGATGGAGCTATCAAGGAAGCATCTAGGCTGAATTTTGGCCAGTATTTTGTTTACCTAATATCTTGCTTAGTCTAAGTGTTCTTTAAAGAAAGGGGTGGACCTCCCTGGTGGTGCAACGGGTTAAGTCTTAGCACTATGAAGCTATCCAGAGCCACTCTAGCACCGAGTTCAATGCCTGGCCAGGGAGCTTCCCACTGACAGCAGACCTCTCCTGCCTCGCCCACCCGCTGCTCCCCTCAGCAGTGTACTTCAGTAGATCCGCCTGTTCTGCTCCCCACTCTGTCTCTGGTGAATTGTCTCACCACCCCACATCTCTGGTCTTAAAAAAAAAGATTTATTTATTTATGCACATAAGAGCTGGGGTGTAGGCCAGAGGTGTGGGGTGGTGAGAAATTCACCAGAGACAGAGTGGGGAGCAGAATAGGAGTACCTACTGAAGTACACTGCTGAGGGGAGCAGCGGGTGAGATAGAAGAGGTCTGCTGCACTGTGTGGGTCAGCTCCCTGGCTGTGGATGGAACTCATGCCAATAGCGTCATAGTGCTGACACTTAACCCCTTGTACTGCCAGGGAGGCCCCCACACTCCGTTCTTCTATGCATAAATAAACAAAAAACCTTTTAAAAAGAAGAAAAGAAAAAGAATCATGAGGCAAAAGGAACCCATGAAGGCCACCATTGACTGACTGCTCAACACCAGTGGAGGGTAGGCAACGCGATTCTTAGTTTCTAGATGAAGAAAGTTAATGAAATGTTGAAAAATCCATGATTTGATCCAAAGCAAGGGCAGGAACCAGCTATGTGTTTGTTTGTTTTTTCCATTCTGCCACTGTCTTAGTTGCTTCTCCCCATGGAAATGGATTGTCTCCAGAATTTTTCAACCTTGTTCTCCTGATCCCTACCAAACAGTCTTCTCTCACACCTGGATCCTCTGGTTTCTGCCCTCATTCCATTCCAGCTTCCCAGCCCTACTCTCGCTTATGCGTAGCGCTCCTTCAAGTCAACTTTTTTATTTAATTAAAAAAATAGATTTATTTTATTTATGCATACAAGAACTGGGGTATAGGCCAGAGGTGCAGGGGAGGAGGTGGGGTGGTGAGAGGATTCATCAGAGACAAAGTGGGGAGCAGAACAGGCAGATTGACTCAAATACACTGCTGAGGGGAGCAGCGAGACTGGAGGGGTCTGCTGTGCCATGTGGGTTAGGTCCCAGGCCAGGGGGTGAACTCCTGTTATGCTGCAGTGGCTGGTGATAGCTTGCTAGAGCTGAGACTTTAACCCCTGCACAACCAGGGAGACCCTCAAGTCAACTTTAAGGCAGCCTGTTGGGCTGGATTCCAAAGAGGAAACCAATTCCTCGATTTTTTCTGGGGAGCCTAGTATTGTTCACCCATTTATTCAATAAACATTGTGCCAGAAAACAAGATCCAATCCCCTTAAATATTGCAATTATTGGTTATTTGTCTATTGATCTCCAGGACTTTGGACTCAAGAAAGAAATCGGGAGAAACTGAGGTCTGGGAAGAAATATCCAGAACTATAAGGAGTTGAGCACCTCAAGAGCACTTTAGTACCTTGGCATCTTCTACCCTGCCCTCTGGCAGCACCCAGGGTCACATCTGGAGACTAGCACTAGTCCTAGATCAGCAGGGCTTTCTCTCAGACTTCTTTTTCATTCTTAGCCCTGCAACTACAAGCCCCTGCTCAGATTTCTAAGACCATGCAGATCCAAAAATACAGCTTGGAATCCTGAGGTCCAGATTCCTCTACAAGCACAGTGGTCTTCCTCTCGCTTCTCCCCCCAGTGGTTCCTGGTTCAGTTCATGCCTTTTCCAGTCTGCTGACTCCCTTATCCCCTTCAAGCTTCAATTTCAAGTTCACTTTCTTCTCAGCTCCAAGTCTTCCTCTTGCCTCAGGGCATCCCACTAGCTCCCCCCCACCACCACCACTCCTATGGCCCCTGGCCTCTTCTAGTCTTCCTCACTAACCCCCATTGTCCAATCCTTCCAGCTCACTCTTCCTGCTCCGGCTGATCCCTCCATGGCTTCTTTTAAATTTGTCTTTGGCTACCTCTGGGTTCAGATTCTCTATCTCCGCCCCCTGGGGCATTCCACGCTCTCGCCAAGGCTGACTGTCTGTGCCATCTTTCCTTCCCTCAGGAGTGTCTGTCTTCCCACCTCTGACTTCCTCTGGTCCTCTAGGATCAGGGGCCCTGGCGTCTCCCAGTCTCTGCCCTACTCCCCACCCCTCTTGATTTCTCTCCCTCTCTCCCAGTGTTCTGGTGCCTGTCAGTTCCTCTGCCGGCTTCGCGTCTCCCTGCACCCCTGACCTCCTGAGGTCTGACTCTGCAGGCCTCCCTTTCTGTCTCTCCATCTGAGGAGCCACCCCCTCTGCTCCTCTGGTCTCCGACTCTGCACTCCAACTCCTACTCCCACTAGTTCTGTCGTCTCTTTCCTTCTCTGTCTCTCTAGCTAAGTCTCTCCTTCTGAGTCTTCTCCCTCTGGTTCTCTCTGATGCCCCCTCTCCCCCGCCTCTGCTCCCCTTCCTACCTGAGTCTGATCTTCTCCTCCCCCCTTCTGTCTATCCCCGACTTCGGCTTTCTCGAGCTCTTCCCGCCTGTTCCCTAGCCGCCTATCTCTGTCTCTCAGTCTCTCCATCTCTCTCTGAGCCCTCGCTCCCTCCCTCTCTCTTTTCCTCGGCTCTCTCCGGCTCCCTCTCTCGCCTCGGATGACAGCGCTGCCTCTTTTGTTGGCTCCGCAGCCAATCGCGGCCGCTGACGACACGGGGGCCGGGGCTATAAAGGGCCTGGCCCGGGCTCAGGCCCCCCCAGCCGCCCGCCCCGGCCGCCCGCCCGCCCCGCCCGCGCGCCCGCCGCCCCCGGCCCCCTCGGCCCCCCCTCGGCCGGGCAGCCCCCAATCCCGCGCCGCCCGGACCCCCTCCTCCTCCCTCCCTCCTCCCTCCGCCCCCTCCCCGCGGGACTCCGGCGTCCCCGCCCCCCAGTCCTCCCTCCCCTCCCCTCCAGCATGGTGCTCGCGGCCCCGCTGCTGCTGGGCTTCCTGCTCCTCGCCCTGGAGCTGCGGCCCCGGGGGGAGGCGGCCGAGGGCCCCGCGGCGGCGGCGGCGGCGGCGGCGGCGGCGGCGGGGGCCGGGGGGGAGCGCTCGAGCCGGCCGGCCCCGTCCGTGGCGCCGGAGCCCGACGGCTGCCCCGTGTGCGTGTGGCGGCAGCACAGCCGCGAGCTGCGCCTGGAGAGCATCAAGTCGCAGATCCTGAGCAAACTGCGGCTCAAGGAGGCGCCCAACATCAGCCGCGAGGTGGTGAAGCAGCTGCTGCCCAAGGCGCCGCCGCTGCAGCAGATCCTGGACCTGCACGACTTCCAGGGCGACGCGCTGCAGCCCGAAGACTTCCTGGAGGAGGACGAGTACCACGCCACCACCGAGACCGTTATTAGCATGGCCCAGGAGAGTAAGTGAGCAGCGAGGCGCGAGCGGTGGGTGCTGGTTCGGGCTGCGGGAACGTGAGCGCCTCCGGCTCCGACGCTAGGAGCTCCCGGCCGCTCCACCCCGTAAGCCCTTTCTGCGTAAACTTGACGGATTGGGGGGCGGGGGCTGCTCCGTAGAAGTTTTTGGAGCGGTGGGGATGGGCTGCGGAGTTGTTTGCACGCCGGTCCCGGGAGGTGGGGGGGTGGGAAGTGGCAAATGGAGACCGTTGCTAGATGCCGCCTTCCATTTGGGCTGTGCAAAAAGACCCGTGTTGGGGGGAAGCTGGGGTCCCCCCTCTGCGGAGGAGAGCGGGCAACGACTCAGTCCTGAAGGACCGGGGTGGAAAGACAGGAGAACAGAGCGGGGAAGTTCCTGGACCCCAGCCGTCCCAGCCTGGCTGCGGGACTCTCCACCTCCCAAGGGCCCTGGCACCAACCCGCCACCTATCCACCTCCGCAGCGCGCCCACCGCGCTGCAGAGAACTGAATGGTCCTCGCAGTGGGATCTCAGTGAGATCCCAGAGCCCTGTGCCTGTCCCGGCAGCCCGGCTGGCATCTTTTCGACCCCTTGCCCCTTCTGACACCCGCTCTCTCAAGGGACCTGGAAGCTGTCTTCCCTGTACAGACCGAGTTCAGAGAACTCAACTCCATTGCGCTGGGGCTAATGGCATCCGTTTGGTGTGTTCATTAGCGTTCCACTCCTTATTCACTCACCCCTACCCACCCCCGGACTTGAGAGAGAGGAAGACCCAGAAGAAAAAGAAATAGATGGGGATGGAGGGGGAACCCAGGCATCCAAGCCCCCGACCAAACGGAAGATGAACATGTTAATAGACTTGAGCTGCTTTGAAATTTTATGGCCTGGAAAATCCAGGCCTATACTCTCCCCCCCTTAATGCTCCCCCCACCACCACCAATTCTCCCTAGGGTCTGATGACTCCCTCTTCCCCTCCCCCACCAAGGTCCTCCCTCTACCCCCAACTTGCAGAAGTCAGATCCCAGACCCTTTCTTATTCCCTAGTGGCTTTGCAAAGTATCCCCCCCACACACACACACACTCCCTACACACACACTGTTAGGTTTTATGGCTCTGAACAGAAGAGGGGGGAGACTGGTTTATTGGCAAATGGGTCATAAAAAGCTGGGGACTGAGGGGAGTCCTAGCGATCTACCCCCATGGGAGGCACAGGAACCCAGGTGTGCATCTGGGAGGGTGAGAGCCTCATACTGCCACCAGTTACTCTGCAGACCCTACTCTGCAGTACCTGGTCAGTCGGGGCTGTACAAAACAGAAAACTCGAAGGACCAGGGGACTAACTTGGAGAGGGGTGCATGGAGGCCTGGGATCTGGTCTTGGCTTCCCCAGTGTCCCTTCTGCTCTTCGGGCTCCTGCTTTATGGAAGCCAGGGTAGACTGAGCTTGACTGAGGGCAGGGCTGGGGATGGGAAGTCTAGGAAACAGGGTTGCAGGGGAATTCTGAGAGTTTGCTGGAAGAAGGTAAAGGGTACCAAGGGGATAGATACTCTGGTCTCCTAGGTGTGGTGTGTGAGGATTTCCAGAATGGGTGACGAAGCTGCGGACTCCCCTTGCCCTTTCCATCCCCAGCATCCCTCAACCAAAGGACCTGAGCCCAGAGTTAGCCCTGCTAATGGGGATGCAGGAAGTAAAGGGCTCTGCATGCAAGGAATGGGAAGTGTAGGTGAGGCTAGTGGGGTGGTAGGGAGTACGTCAGTGGGTGGGGTTCTGCCCTAACTTCTGTCCCCTTGCCACCCCAAGACTTGGATAACTAAGGAACAGGGTCTCAGGCCAGGTACTGTACGTCTCCTTTAAGAGCCAAGCTGAGCTCTTAAGAGAGGGAGGGGGAGTGGAGGGGAGGGGAGGGAGAGAGGGGAAAAGGAAAAAGAGACTTTTATAGTCTAATCCCCAGGGACCCGCTTTAATAAGAGACTTGTGCTCTGCTAATCGGGGGAGGTGTACGTCAGCAGAGATGGCCTCCGCTCCCCTCCCCCTCCCTCCCCTCCCCCCTCCTCAACCCTGGACCCCAGCCCCCACCTCTCCTAGGCTGCAGAGCCTGCCCTAGTTCCCTCCACCCTCTCGGGCTCTCCCACCCCAGCCTTCATCCCGGGAACTCAGGCCCCTGCCCTTCTGGGAGCCAAGCCCAGCCCCTCAGTTTCTCTCCCCACACCAAGAGGCCCCTGCCCTCTCAGCCCAACCTCCAGTCAGGGTAGGGAGAGTGTTTGGGGAGGGGTGGGTAGGAGGGGGAAGTGGGGAACAGGGAGGGGGTTGGGCTTTTGCTGAAAATAGTGCAATGACCTCTCTCCAGACCAGCACCGCCCACTAAACCTGACCTGCTGCCTGCCACCAACCCGATCAATCCAACACAGATGTGGCTCGTTCCCCTCCCCTGGGAGCTGGGCCTATGTGTGTGTTGGGGACTCTCTGAAGCCCCTTGTTTTCCCTCTGTGGCTCTACCTGCTTCTCCTTTGTTCCTCCCTCTGTACCCTTCTATCCTTTCTCTCTATCCCACTAGGCTTAGCCACCTCCCTCCTTCAGCTCCTTAACCTCCACCCACCCCTTTTGCATCCCCCCTTCTCTTTCGAGTGTTCGCCAACCCCAAACTTATTTCTTCTCCCCTACCATGATCTTGCCCTCTCTTCCTTCTCACCCCCATTTCTTTCTCTTCTAACCTGCCTTCATCCCTGAAAGTCTCTTCTCTAATCTCCTTCATCAGCACCAGTCTCTCCCCTCTCTCTCTCCATATGTCATGTTCCATTGTAGCACAGTCTGTCTCCCCATCCACTGGGTAGAAGTGAGATCCTCTTGGGGTGGAGATGGGGGACTCTGCCTGAAGGAACCAAAGACTTGGAGGGCTTGAGCCCTGGTGCCCAGTTCCCCAACTAAGCATTGGGTGACTTAGCTACATAGGTATGGTTTAGAGCTTAGAAAACTAACAGCAAACCGACATTCATTGAGAAGCTACTATTTTCAATTCTTTATTCAAGGATCAGCACTCCTAGGAAGCAAGGATTACTAGCTGCACCACTGAGAGGGTGATGCCCTTAGTGGGTAAGGTCAGAAACTGTCAATGAGGGGTGAGGCAGTGACTAAACCCACTTAAATTGTAGTCAAAGAACAATGTTTAGATGCCAGGAGGAACTTTCAGGTGTTTGCCTGCATAATTTAGGATTGGGAGTTTAGGGAGTTCATTCAGCATGTATTTACTGAGAACTGCCAGGTGCTATGGAAGGCACTAAAACTACAGTGGTGAGCAAAACACCCAAGTGTCCACCCTCATGGAGATTACCCAACTGTGCAAAAGGCAGGCAGGAAAACAGAACATTCCCTATGTTGAAACTAGGCATAGTATGCTGTTAGGGTTGCTGCTTGTCCCTCGTCTCACCAGCAGCTTCCCTGCCCCAGTTGATCTAATCTCTGAGTCTTCACTCACTGAATCCTACCCCATTGCACTACCTGCTGCTCCAGCAGGAGGATCACTGGGAGAACCACCAGTACCCTGGGACCTCAAAGAACTAAGGGAATGGAAACTCTGAGGAACTTTGTGTCGCTTGTCCCAAATATATGAATATCATAAAGTACTTTCCTCCCCATCTTAACATGGAGGGTCCACCGCAGCCTCCTGGGATAGGTGAGGGAGTGCTCATGGGAGCCAACTGATGCTAAGTCCTCCACAATTATGCAGAACTCAACACCTGGGCATGATACTAGGGGCCTGGGCTTCCTGATCATACTTACATGGCTTGGAAGCTCACTCCTGATTCTTCCTCTCTCCGTCTAGCTAGAGTAAGAATGGAGAGTCCTGTCCAGTGGAAAAAAGATTTAGGGCATTCCCAACTGACTTAACAGATTAGAAAGGGGAACTGAGAAAAGCTGAAATGGAAGCAAAGGCAGCTGCTGAGAGTCATCCTTCAGCCCCAAGAAGGGTCAATTTATAGTCCAGAACAAAGGCAAAGTGCCAAAATATAACTTTGGGATGTTAAACTTTTATAAAGATTTACTGGCACTGGATTGAGAGACCAAAGGGAGCTCAGAGAACAGAAGTCTGAGTATAGTCGAGCTGGTCAGGTATTACTCCTCTCACATGCTTTGGGCAAGTAAGGAGACATGAGGTAGTGTTTCCCCCCCCTCAAATGCTGAAACATCAAAATGATCAGGAGGAAGCAGCTGAGAAAACTTGGTCTCAGTGTCAAAAGATTGGGGAGTCAGATGCACAGGAAGTATTTGAATAGTTCCCTTCTGCTGGGTGTGTTATTTGTAGTGGGAATGATGCAAGAAGCCTGGATCTCAATTCTGGTTTACTTCATGGAATAAATTTATCCCCTGCTCCTATCTGGACCCTCAGTTTACACTCTGAAGCAGTCTGGTGTGTGTGTGCGTGTGTGTGTGTGTGTGTGTGTGTGTGTGTGTGTGTGTGTGTGTGTGTGTTTAGGGGGGACATTGTGCCAGGCTCCACCTGACCACCAGAGAAAATGGGACGAAGTGACCTGAGGATAGCAGATGTGGTATGACTTCAAAAAAAAATTATTTATTTATGCATACAAGCTAGGGTGTATGTAGGCCAGAGGTGTGGGGTGTGTGTGTGAGAGGATTCACCAGAGACAGAGTGGGGAGCAGAACAGGCAGATCTACTGAAATACACTGCTGAGGGGAGCAATGGGTGAGACAGGAGAGGTCTGCTGAGCCATGTGGGAATCTCCCTGGCTGGGGATCGAACTCTGAAGTGGCTGCCGATAGCTTCATAGTGCTGAGATTAACCCGTTGTGCCATCCGGGAGGCCCCTATGGTGGTAATGATTTTTGACATCTATGACGGGGCATCAACATTTCAGAAAAAGTTGGAGCCCTGCCTGCTGGGGAAATGTGGAGGGAAGGAGGCTGCAGGTAGAATTCCCTGATAACAATCTTGCAGATTATCTGGTAGAAGGGAATCTGTGCATTGGGGCAAATGGATTTGCAAACGGGGTGTACCCTGGTAAGGTCTGATAGAGCCATCATCCTTGAGGGAAAGAGAGGAGGCACTGTTCTGGGTACCAGTGATGGGCTAGTCATCAAGACAAGCATGGGATGATAAAGAATTAGCAAACTCAGGCTGAGGAGTCCGAATTGCCAGTGCTACCCAGGGCTGCTGACCCCCCCCAGCCCCCGCAAACCCTTTGCTGACGCTGTGTCCCCTTCTCTTATCAGCGGACCCTGCAGTGCAGACAGACGGCAGCCCTCTCTGCTGCCATTTCCACTTCAGTCCCAAGGTGATGTTCACAAAGGTACTGAAAGCCCAGCTATGGGTGTATCTACGGCCTGTGCCCCGCCCAGCCACAGTCTACCTGCAGATCTTGCGACTGAAACCCCTAACTGGGGAAGGGACTGCAGGGGGAGGGGGCGGAGGCCGGCGTCACATCCGTATCCGGTCACTCAAGATTGAGCTGCACTCACGCTCCGGCCACTGGCAGAGCATCGACTTCAAGCAAGTGCTACACAGCTGGTTCCGCCAGCCACAGAGCAACTGGGGCATCGAGATCAACGCCTTTGATCCCAGTGGCACAGACCTGGCTGTCACCTCCCTGGGGCCGGGAGCCGAGGGGCTGGTGAGCAGGGAGCCTGAGATGGTGGCAGATATGTGTAACCTGGCTCTGAGGAGGTGGGATGTTGAAAAAGGTAGACCAGGAATATAAAGGGGGTTAGGGACCAGCATTATTTTTCTGGGGCCAGGAGCTGGTGCTAGAGGACTTGGAGAAGAGAGAGTGGCAGCTATTTATTATTTTCGGAGATGCAAGCCAGGCAACAGGTGAAAACTGGGTTTGGGGTGAAGATCCATAGGAACATGAAAGTGAGCTGTAGATGAGGCCTGGGGCCAAAGGCTGATGGGGGTCAGGTGGCTCGTAGAGGGAGAATTCAGGAAGGTGAGACGAAGAGAGGGCTAGCTGGTAAGCAAGCATGCATAAGGTGGGCTAAGGATGGGGCTGTGGCAAAGCTGAGGTGGCGATGGGTGTCCTGACGCGCCTGTTGAAGGGTAGGGGAATAGCTGTTCCGGGACAACCTCATCTTTTTCTCTTCTCCTTCACCCTCAGCATCCTTTCATGGAGCTTCGAGTCCTAGAGAACACCAAACGGTCCCGGCGGAACCTGGGCCTGGACTGCGATGAGCACTCGAGCGAGTCCCGTTGCTGCCGATACCCCCTCACCGTGGACTTCGAGGCTTTTGGCTGGGACTGGATCATCGCGCCTAAACGCTACAAAGCCAACTACTGCTCCGGCCAGTGCGAGTACATGTTCATGCAAAAGTATCCGCATACCCATTTGGTGCAACAGGCCAATCCAAGAGGCTCTGCTGGGCCCTGCTGTACCCCCACCAAGATGTCCCCAATCAACATGCTCTACTTCAATGACAAGCAGCAGATTATCTACGGCAAGATCCCTGGCATGGTGGTGGATCGCTGTGGCTGCTCCTAAGGTGGGGGACAGAGGATGCTTCCCCCACAGACCCTACCCCTAGACCCCCAGCCTTGACCCCCAGCCCCCAAAAGGCCCTAGAGCTCCCTCCACCTCTTCCTATGAACATCACACCTTATTCCCTGACCAAGCAGTGTGCAATACAACAGAGGGAGGCAGGTGGGGATTGAGGGGTGAAGGCTCTGGGGGAAAGGGGAAGAAGGAGGGAGCATGGTCAGGTGGGAAGTGTTTGAGGTATGCAAGTGAGAAGGTTTGGCAAGAAGGCAGAGAGACATAGAGACAGGTAGAGCAGAGGGATAGAGACAGGAAAAAAAAGAGCAACAGTGAGAAGGCAAAGGGATAGAGAGGCAGACGAGACAGACTAGGCAGAGATAAACAATAAGAAAGAGACTGAAATGGAGTAAAGAGAAAGCCCCACACCTTTCTTCAGCTGGCAAGGGATGGGCTTGTTATGGTTTGGGGCAATCCCCTGACTGCCATTCTCAGTAGGTGAGGAAATCAAAAATCCATTCTTAGCTTTTTCCCTTTCTTCCTCCAGCAGTGGCCAGGGAAAGGGAAGTGAGGGCAGGGGCGAAAGTGAGGATTTGGGAATTTTATTTATTTATTTATTGTGATTTTTCATTTTTTTGGTATTTGGCTTTACCGAAGTAGAAGGCCCCTGCCCACTGTGCTCCGTTTGTCCCTTATTTCCCAAGCCCTGTTCTTCCTCAGTACCCACTTACTTAAGCACTTGTATAAAGCCTCCAGGGTCGGAAATGGGCGTAGAGGGCAAAAGGGCTGACACATGGAAGTTTCCAACCCATAATCACCCTATTTAACCTTCCTGAGCCAAACGGGTTGAACTGAATTCCAGTGGTGACAGTTAAGAGGTTAGGTTTAGGAGCTGAGGAGATGGGAGAAGAGAGCCCGCAACATCCAGGATCTATGAGAGAGCCACTAAACTAACCCTCAAGCCTACCCTCAGAGCATTACTTAGCCAGAGGATGTGGCCCACTTATGCCCACATTCCCCCCAGCCGAGAGAGAGAGACCAAAGAGCCTGTGGAATGCCCCTGCTCCCGGCCTCTATCTTCAGGTCAATAAAAAGGAGAGGATAAAGACCCCAGAGTCACTAGGTCTGGGAAGGGCTAGGAGGGGTCAGAAATAGTAGGAAGGAGGCTGAAGGTTATAGGGCGTTTGAATCCAAATCACTGCACTGGGCTAGGGAATAGAGCCAGCAGACCAAGGTGGAAGGAATTCTGGAGAGGGGATATTTTAGTTCCCCAACCCCAAAGCTCAGGGTGGAAGGGGGGAGGACAAGGGAACAGAGTGTCTATAATTATTTTTATCTTTTATTTTTGGAATCTAGCAGTACCTGGCAACAGGGAGGGGACAATACAATGGGGAAAAGCATCTGACAAGGCCAGTTAGAACAGAGGTTGGGAAGGATGGAGATTCCCTGGTTTGGAAGGAGGCAGAGACTGGCTGACTCTCCAAGTCACTAGCTAGGCCTACTTATTTCTCCTAAAATCCTAACCCACCCTCCTCTTGACTCACTGTGCCTCAGTTTCTTCCCCTCGATGGAATGAGAAATAGCAGCACCCGCCACAGCCAAGAGATGAATTCTGAGCACTTACCACGGGCACTTTATGGACATAAAATACCTCTCGCTGTGGGACAGATAACCAGGGCACCAGAGTAGTGGTGAAGAGATGTGAGGCTTAAAGGAGTCACAGGCTTCAGAGTACATGTTCCCCTCTGCCTCCCAGCTGGACAGTTGTCTGAAGCCAAGGAGGTGAGAATCTCCTGTCCACACCCTATCCATACCTCACCATCAGACCTCTTGGCTCAAGGAAAGAGCCTAAGAGGATGTCAGGAGAGGAGGGGGAACCTTCAGCAAAATGATCGCTTTGTAAGTAGAGCTGGCAGTTCTGATGGGTCTGATGCAAACATTACTGACTAAAGTAAAGCCCAAGCTGGAGAGCGCTAACCCGGAGGCGTGTTCTTCCCCAGAACACTCTCCCACCTAGTCCTGCTGGTGGAAGGGGCACAGGTATGTGACACACTCTTGGGGAGGCGATGTTGGTGAACTTTAGCATCTTACTCTCATCCCCAAACTGAAAGTGAGACAAGGTACCTCGGTACAGGAGTGGGCAGGGGCATTTCAACGCCCCCTCCCCACAGAGCAGCTGTGCTAGCCCCCACCTCCTCTGGCCCTGTTCTTCATTCTTCTTTCTGCCCCCGTCTCTGAGAACAAGCTCTATCTGACCAACATGAACCACATATCCTTGATAAAAGGAGAGGAAGAGAGAAGAACAGAAGATGCCTCCACCGTCTCTCCATCTAGGCACAGAGTGGGTGTTGGCAATAGGCATCAGCTGACTTCCCTCTACAAATTCTAGAGAGATGGGGCATTAGACTTGGGGGACACTTAGAATATGCTCCTTTAATACCACCAAATAAAGACCTTTGCTGGGGGGTGGGGGTGTCTTTCTCTTATGAACATAAATCTGAGTTAAAGTTTCATTCCCCTGGTCCTCCCCATCCCCAAAGAGGCATGGGATAGAGAGGGTGGGGGCACAGCCAAGCAGCTTAGTGGAAGCTAGCACCCTCCTCTCCCATCTTATGATGTGTGTGCATCTGGCCAGTGCCCCTCCGATCGTAATTAGTATAATTATTTGTGTATTTGTCATACCATCTGTGTGATTGCCTTTGTTTGTTAAGGGTATCTGAGGAGTATGGGGCTGACAGGGGCACTGGTAATGCTGGGAAAGGATTTCTTCACTGAGATCAAGGCTTCCTGAAGGGAACCATTACAGCAAAAGGCCATCAGACAATTTTCAAGTTATGTGACAGAGGGCAAAGATGGCCACAGGGTGCTCTGAGTTTTGGGATGGTCACATGACACAATCCAGCACTTGAACTGAAAAAAGAAAAATAAAAGCAGTCAAAGAGTTTAGAATTCAGTGATGAACTCTTCTCCCTAATCAAGCGTCACATTTACACCTCAGAGACCAGGAACAAAGACCATCTGAGAGAAGGAAACCTGGTGCTCAAGGATTAAAAAGGTGGGGAAAGGGGAAAAACACGAAGCATCTGGGGTGAAGGTTGGGACATGCAGTCCAAGAAGGTGGGCAAAGACAGGGAGGGGACCTGCAAGAGCTCTGGAAAGCTGATCCAAAACAGTCCCCCAAACAGATGAGGAAACACCTTTTTCCCCAGGCTCCACAGAAGATCTAAATTCCCCTTGAAATGATCCAGAGCTAGTATCCTATTTTCTGCAGTTCCCTAATTCTAGATTTCCTCAAGGAAGTTTCACCAAAATCCAGACCAAACCATCACATTCAACTTGTCCATGTACCAACTAGTTAAGCATTTCAAATATCCCTTTAACTACACCATAAAAATTCCCCCATCTACGTATATTGCACATCTCCCAGGGTTTAACAGTTGCAGGTAACAAAGTAATCTCACATAACTCATATTAAAGGGGGGGAAAAAAAAAGTCTCTGTGACAACTTGACCCAGAATAGGGCATAGAACCCTTGACGGTTCAATATGCTAAAATGCTTTCCCTGTCCAGTCATTTCTATCAGCAAATTGACCCCCATCTCAGATCAAGACTGAGGTTGAGAAGACAAAAATATTACACACTGTATTCTCCCAAGGGAACTGCTTTACCCATACCTACCTGTAGCTTTTGGCCTGAGCTAAAAATAGGCCTCCCCCTCTACTGCTCATTTGTTTTCTACCTTGAGGAATACCAGAAGAGACTCCAAGATGACTCTCAAGTTCCTTTTCTTTATCCCAGAACATCTTCCAATCCAATGCCTAAGTAACTGCCCTATACTGTGGCATTGCTCATATTTTGGATACCTGGGCCAAAGCTAAGAACCAGCAGACACTGGCATTTATAATTTCTGGTCTTTAGTAAGGCAGAAGCAGGAAAATCAAAGCCCTGGGCCACAACGTCAGCTTTCCTGCCAGTGAGCTGGGAGTAAGGGAGCAGTTGAGATCCTCCCACCTCTTCCCACGATCTGAACCCCCAAACATACCAGCATATATACTGTGGTGTATGCAAACATACTCAAACTAGTTCAAACCCTCTAGCTGGAATCTTCTCAAGGAAAATATTTCCATTGTAAATCACCTAGTAAAATTGAGAGCTAATATTTATTGCATAATTACAATACAAATTATGCTAAGGTGTGCTGAGTATATATTAATTTTCAACAGCAACCTTCACAATAGGGTTGGTTGCTAATGGTATAGTCTAGAAAAAGTCACAGGATAATTAGTTTGCCCAGGGTCTCAGTGGTAGGATACTTAAGTAGCTGCCAAACAACATCCCATTCTAACCTACTAATTATATAATTATAGTCTTAGAGGCAGAAAAACTGCAATCAAGGGCAACTGAGGAAAGGCAAAAAACTAGGAGCACCTGAGGTTCAAAGATCCTGCAAAGGTGTGAAACCTGCCTGCCATCCCTTTCAATTCCTCTGGAGGGGAAAAAATCATGGGCATGTATCAAGAGAAGGGGAAGTAAGATTTTGGAAGATTTCAATAATCAGAAGTGAGCAACACTGCCTGCTAGAGACCCTCTTATGAGATAACGGGGTAACGTTATTCTCCCTTATTTATTTAAGTTCCTGCCTTATTCCCTTCATCTTTTTCAATGTCAGACATGGCAACAGGACAGGACTCACCACTAAGAAGTCCTCCTCTTATTCCTATCTTCCTATAGCCTTCACCCCAAGCTTCTAGCCTTGTTATCCCCAGCAGTTCCCAAGAACTGGGTGCTAGGGGGAAGGGCAGTTTAGACTGATAGTGAAGAAAAAAAGGATGGTCCTAGAGAACCATAAAAAGGTGCAGATTTATAGCCACGGAAGCTGGGTCCCTCCACATCTTTTATAGACTTCCTCATTAAAAGCTTCCAGGTATGCAGAGAATGTCACAGCTTCAGGACAAGGAAAAGAACACTTGAGTCAGTTAACCACATCTAGATCCTGGATCAGCTACACTAGGGAGACTGGGGGATAGGAAGGAAGGATACTCGGATCAGATAAAGAATTACAAGCCTGGATGCCTGTTCTGCCTTAAATGGGCTTATTATTTTAAGATTGAATTAGCAAAAAAGACACTTGGTATCCTGAAATATTCATGTTCAAAAAGCATGTGTGGAATGACTATAATGAGACAGGAAGGGGAGGATTTGATGTGCCAGTTTGAAGTGAGATTTCTGACCAACACAAGAACAGCTGTGCAATGTGATGAAAATTAGTGAAAATTCCACCAACCAGTTAAGCAGTTGTATCAAAGACTTGGGGAGTATGAGTTGAGTGAAGAATCATTACGCAGGCTTCTGGAAAAGAATCCTGGGAAGGGTGAACACTTTCCTGAAAAGTGACACAGGATAAGGAGACAAAGAATGAAAGGCCCAGTGCTCGACTCAAATATCAGCATCTGTTCTATTTCTTCCTTTACCAATTTTTTCAGAAATACTCTCTCTGGTTCTGTCTTCAGATAGAAAAAGAACACAGAAGAAAAGCTAGATTCAAGATCGTAGCTTGGAATATAAAGAAATGAGAGGGAGAAAGAAAAATCCAGAGAGAAGAGAGGGAAGGAGAAGCTTAATCAGCTTCCCCTTTTGTTCACTTCTCCAAAGTCTCAGAATGGGACAAAATTCACCACAAAAAGGCAAATGTCTAAACTTAGGTCCAAAGCATTTAAACTCAGGTTCCTATACACCTCAGCAACCAAAAAGATTTTGTGGAAAGTGACTTTTGTTAGGAAGAGACCATTATTTTTCAATCAATCACAGGCAAAAATAGAAACCAAGCAACACAGATCTTATGGTACCAAAGTCTTTAGATAAGGTGTCAGGCCCTCAAGTTTTATTACCACCACCACCACAACGAAACGATATAATAGAGGGCCTCCTGGTGGTGCAAGGGGTTAAGTCTCAGAACTATGAAACTACCTGCAGCCACTGCAGCAGGAGTTGGATCCCCAGCCAGGGAGCTTCCCACATGGCGCAGCAGACCTCTCCTGTCTCACCCACTGCTCCCCTCAGCAGTGAACTTCAGTAGATCCGCCTGTTCTGCTCCCCACTGTCTCTGATGAATCCTCTCCCCCTCCCCCTCCCACCCCTACACCCCAGCTCTTGTATGCATAAATAAATAAATCTTAAAAACAAAAAACTGTATAATAGAGACATCCAGAAACAAAGATTAAAAGGAGAAACCCTACACCAAACACCCAAAAAGATAACACAGCAGGTCTCAGACCTATGTGAAACTTCAAATGCAAACAAGATGCCAGCTTAGAGAGAGCCAAACCTTTCTAAATAGAGGAATGACAAGGAAAGTGGATTTTAGTAAAAGCTAAGAAAGGCCACCAAAATCACACTACTATATTTCTGCAACAGAGAACAACAAAGCTGCACAGGGCTTGACTGTAAGTAGACGCTTCCAGCCAAACTGCTTATGTTCCCAATGATCTAGGTAATAAGGACATCCTGTCATGCTTCGAGTTCCTACAATTTCCTGTATTGCTGGGAGGTAGCTAGCCCGACTCCTTTCCTAAACCACAACAGGGTCCCACACATTGGCTTTTGCTAAAACCAGACAGTATCAAACAAGGTCACTCTTAAAAATAAAGAGTATTTCTGGACTACATTTTATCCAAGAAAAAGGTTTCATTAGTAGCTCATAACAAACTACTTGTCAGTAGCTCTTGCTATTTATATCCTTGTGCACTTCCACAGTGTTTTTCCTATTTTGTCCTGATGGTTCCCGTCAATCTGCAGGAGCAAAGTTTCAGGGTGAAACCTCGCCTCTTCATGGAGGATAAAGAGTTTTGTAAAAGGGGCCTCCCTGGTGGTGCAGCAGTTAAGCGCTGCACTGTGGAGCTGTCGGCAGCGGTGACAGGAGTTCGAACCCCCGCTGGGGAGATTCCCACATGGCGTGGCAGACCTCTCCTGCCTCACCCGCTGCTCTCCTCAGCAGTGTATTTCTGATCTGCCTGTTCTGCTCCCCACTCTGTCTCTGGTGAACCTTCTCGCTGCCCCATGCCTCTGGCCTGTACCCCAGCTTAAATAAATAAACCTAAAAAAAAAAAAAAAAGAGTTTTGTAAAAGGATGCTTGTGAGTGTGAGAGAAGGGAATAAATAGGCTTAAGGGGATAGACTAAGTTCTTTTCTTTCTCCTATTTTCCAAAGGATAAAGGCATTATGGCTAATTCCCTATAATACTTGTCCCTTAAGTTCCTCTTATCTGACCTAATCTGACTCTAAGAACTCAAAGGAGTACCTAATAAAACACATTGTTCTCTTTTCTAATTTTTTTTATTAACAAGCAAAATAATAATATTAATTAAAAAAAAAACAAACTAGTAACACAACAACCTTAAAGTTGAAACAGCAATAAGTCAAATTGCTGCTGGAGTTCACAGATGTACCTGGGGTACATGCTCCCTCATTGCAAGGCAGGACCTAGGCACATGACTGTGCATTTAGGTATATATATATACACGTATGACCAAGAATCAGAGCTGGAAACGGCTGGGAAAGAGAGCATCAAAAGCCTTTTATCAGGCAATCCCAAAACGCTCTGCTCTTTTCCTCTTCTTTGCCTGTAAGAAAGAAGCAAGAAAAAAAAATTAGACCACAAAGCAACAGTAGCTTGGGTTCCTTTAATTCAAACTCACATGGACTATCACAAGGTCCAAGAAGGAAGGAAGACTGAAGCCTAAACTTGGCAGTCAAGAGATTTCATTCCTGAACTCTCTCTAGTTATCCAGTTAAGGCTGAAGAGGCTGGGTGGGAAAGGAGGGTAAGGAGAGGAAAAGATAGTAGGAGGTGGGTAGAGAGGAGAACAGTGGTAGAAAATAGAAAGATCCCTGAAGGAGAGAGGGTCACTCAGTCTTAGAGCAAGTTAGCCTGAAACAAAGAACTCTGAATAGGCTTGAGAAGGTCTTCCAATCACTTTTGTAAAGTTACAAAAGACAAAGTGAGGAAAAAGGGTTGGCCAATTTGTAGAGGTGAGGGGATGCACTTCTGGGCAGTCAGGCCCAAATAGCAACTATTTCTTATTTCTCATGCTTCCAAATGTACAAGAGGCATACAAATCTTCAAAGCCAGCAGAATAAATGGAGGGTTCCCAACATAAATTTATTTTTTCTTTTTTTAAAGATTTATTTATTTATGCATACAAGCTGGGGTACAGGCCAGAGGCGTGGGGCAGCGAGAAGGTTCACCAGAGACAGAGTGGGGAGCAGAACAGGCAGATCGGCAGAAATACAATGCTGAGGGGAGCAGCGGGCGGGGCAGGAGAGGTCTTCGGCACCATGTGGGAATCTCCCTGGCTAGGCGTCGAGTCACCGCTGCCAACAGCTCCACAGTGCTTAACTGATGCACCACCAGGGAGGCCCCCCAACATAAATTTCTTAAAGGAGGTTGTACTGGAGAGCACAAATGGGGGAATGCACCTTTCTGTTCTGGGAGCAATTCCTACAACAGCACTGGTTCATTCATCCTCACTTCAACCATTTCCAACAGAGAGGGGACTTTTTAGAAATCCCATTTATGCAGGAGGTTTAATTCAGATTAAAAGGAAAGGCTGAGTACACGTAAGCCCAGCCTACTCTACTGGGACTACCGATACAATTTTTTGGCATCAAATGAAAGTCATCTGGTTCATGCAAAATCCATCTGTCTCAGAAGTTACTACTCCCTTACATACATCAACTCACCCAACAAAAGCCATTATTCCCTGCCACAAAGCAAAATAAATCCCCACCTGCCATATCTTGGAGAGGCCAAAGTATCACTTTAGCAAGTATGCCTGGTTTAATAATAGCTTCCTTAGAAAAGAAGAAATAATCCTAACAAGAATTAAAAAGAAGCCTAAATTTACTTCTGGTTATTCTTAGGGGGTCAATAAGTAAGATACAATAAGTAATGCTTTGTTCTGAATTAATAGCATCAAGAATACACATTCTTAGTTTTCTCCTAATGGAAATAATAAACTGGTTGGACTCTGATATTTATTCATAAAGAGACTAAGATTGAGGCCATTTCCAGAGGTGTGGATCGAACATAGTAAATTAGGATTAAATGTATAAAGAAGATTCCAAATTCTTCACCTTGCAGGCAGTTTCTATATACATTATTTCAACTGTTCTTTATGCACACCTCAGGTGACACCTGATCTCCATTATAGAGACTCTCAAATTAGCAAATCAGTAGTGGTCAATGCTCTGCCTCAGTGAATGTGATTTACTCCAGGGGAAGCTGGGGTATGGATTAACACAAATCTTGCTGGGGCTGAGGGGAGACTCTTTCATTTTGAGAAGCTATTTGTAAATAAAGCAGTAACAACAGTAAGACTTATTTAAGTCCACTGTCCTAATTCAGAGGGGAGTTAGGCACAACCATTCCTTATGTCTAGATTGGTCATGGCTTGTATTAAGTGATCAAAGAAATATGCCTGGCATGTAACAATCATAGACATTACTATTTAACAAATACACTATCACAGGCATCACTGGCAAGCATTTTACAAAGAAGCATCCCTTTCTGCCTAGAATCATTTCATTTCATGCTACTTCAAAGTAAGTATTAATTCCACTTTCCAGATAATGAAGCTGAAGGCTCAGAAAAGTATAACTTGTAACTGATACTATACTATCAAATGCAGAGCTACTTTTCAATCCAGGTCTATCTGATTCCAAATCTTGTGTTCTTTTTTTTTTTTTTTAAGATTTATTTATTTATGCATACAAGCTGGGGTACAGGCCAGAGGTGTGGGGCAGTGAGAGGGTTCACTAGGACAGAGTATGGAGCAGAATGGGCAGATCGATGGAAACACACTGCTGAGGGGAGCAGCGGGCGCGGTAGGAGAGGTCTGCTGCACCATGTGGGATTCTCCCCGGCTGGGCATCGAACTCGCATCACTGCTGCCGACAGCTCCACAGGGCAGCGCTTAACCACTGCACCACCAGGGAGGCCCTTGTGCTCTTTCTTACTAGGCTAACTAGCTCTAACACTGAATGAAGTATACTGATCAAACTCTGGGTGGATGACATTCTGTCACCCTGGCACTTAAGAAGCCAAGGAAGTATCAGTTTCTTCAAATCAGTTTGTTTATCCTCATTTCCCTTCTGAAGTTCATGAAGCAGGGCCTTCCTGGTGGCCTAAGGGTTAACTCTCAGCACTACTGTGACTGACTGCCTGAGTTCGATCCAGGCCAGGGAGCTGACCCACATGGCGCAGCAGATGTCTCCTGTTCTGTCCCCCATTCCCCTCAGCAGTGTATTTCAATAGATCCCACCTGTTCTGCTCCCTACTCTGTCTCTGGTGAATCCTCTCATCCCCTGCACCTCTCTGGCCTATACCCCAGTTCTTTTAAGCAAAAAGAAATTTAAAAATCTAAAAAAAAAAAAGAAAAGTTCTATGAAGATTCTAGGCATATTTTACCTCTGTATCCTCTGTGGTTCCTGTTCCAGCTGAACTTGTGACAATCCCAAACCGCTCCTTCCTCTTTTTCAGCTTCTCATCATCTTCAGACTATTCAGGGACAAAGAAAAGGGTTGAAACAAGCTAGTCTCTGTTCACAAAGTAAATGGGAGTGAAATTTTAACTTACTGGCCATAATATGCCAGTCAACTCTGTGCCAAGAACTAAGGATCATACAGAAAAATAGGCAGGAAACTGAATAAGCTAGCATACAGCATTGATCTCTGCATAACTAAAAACTTAATTTTAATAGGACCTCAATACTCCTAAGACAAGTGGAGTGAAGAAACAGCAAGAAATATCCATAAAACACTTTTCTGTGCTGGAGAAATTTTTTGTAGTTCGGTGATATGGAAAACTGAGTTAATACCCACAGAAAGCAAGGGGGTAGAATACACCCAAACTATTGAACACTACTTTCAAGTCTTACTTATTTTCCAAGGGATGGAAAAGAAAGGGAACCAATGGTATTTTTAAGGAACTTAGTTTTGTACACCCAGCAAAATCATAGAAAGCTCTGAAGAGTTTGAAAATATTTGAAATAGGTGAGTTAAGGAAACAGCTATAGTCATCACCCTAAGAGAAAGATGCTATGAACTTTGTCCAAGCATCAGAGATTTGTGATGTCTGCCCTGTCACTGGAGAGAGAATGCTCCAATTTACTATGTAATCTACAGACAGACAGTGTCTAAGGGTGTCCCACCCACCAGCTAGTAGGAAAGGTAATCGAGACCTACAAAAACACAGGATTTTAAAAAATACCTTTAACTCTCAAATGCAACCAAAGGGTTGCATTTTAATTCTACGATGAGAAGAGCCACCTCTTCAAAATCAGGTGAATTATTTATTTAGCTTTCTGTGCTCAATTTGTTCAACTAGCCCAGCTCTCTGAATACAGTAGGCAGGGATGTTATCTGTCTTCCCTTGGCTTGTTCAGCTTGGGAAATATGTTTATTTCTTCCCCTATGCACTGTACCTGCCTCCCATTAAGAAAGGGAATATAAAAGGTTTGTGACTATAAACAATTGAGGAATCACAGTGTATTACTAGAATAGAATACTACCTATACAGTCCTCTGCTTTTTCTATTACACCCATCAGCAAATCCATAGTGGGTCCACAATTAATGTAATCTAAACTCTGATAAAACACTGAATTGGGTTCTATGAAGAAAAGCATTCTTGTTTTCAATAATCATAAAATAATATTATAGCTATTAACATTTGAGTGTTTACTATGTGCCAGGTAGAGTTTGAAGTTCTTTACCTTAAACATAATGGGTACTATGACATACACAGGTTACTATGACTAAACTAACTTCATAGATAAGAAAACTGAGGCTTAGAAAGATAAAGGAACTTGTCCAAAGTCTCACGATTAGTGGAAAAACCAGGAATAGACATTTTACTCAAATATTCACTTTCCCAACTCCTCACGTGTCTCACATAAGCATTTCTTTGGAAGAAAGGTAACAAAACAGAGGCAGTGCCTAATTCCCAATGGAAGAAAAGTCATTAGAACCCTTAGCTAAAAATAGTTAGCTACCTCAAACTACTTCCACATCACTCATTTTGGATCAATGCTATTGCCTCATTCGCATACCACATGCCTTTACTTTATAACTAGGGACCTAGGGAAAGGAGTTCACTTAACAATCATTAAAAAAAAAGATTTATTTATTTATGCATACAAGAGCTGGGGTGCAGGCCAGAGGTGTGGGGAGGGGGTGAGAGGATTCACCAGAGACAGAGTGGGGAGCAGAACAGGCAGACTGACTTAAGTACACTGCTGAGGGGAGCAACGAGCAAGGCAGGAGGGGTCTGCTGTGCCTTGTGGGAAGCTCCCTGGCCATCATAGCACTGAGACTTAACCCCTTGCGCCACCAGGGCGGCCCTCACTTAGTAATCTTATATTAAAGATTTTCAACTAGGGCCTCCCCGGTGGTGCAGCGGTTAAGCGCTGCGCTGTGGAGCTGTTGGCAGCAACGCGAGTTCGACGGCTGGCTGGGGAGAATCCCACATGGCGCGGCAGACCTCTCCTACCTTGCCCGCGGCTCCCCTCAGCAGTGTATTTCTGATCTGCCTGTTCTGCTCCCCGCTCTGTCTCTGGTGGACCCTCTCGCCGCCCCACGCCTCTGGCCTGTACCCCAACTTGTATGTATAATAAAAAATAAATCTTTAAAAAAAAAAAGATTTTCAACTAAGCTTATTTCCAATTTTGACTAACTGGCTCTTTCATCTGTTGAACTATAATAAAAGAATTACGGGGGTTTTCAATCAACACAGGGCTTATTACATTTTTCTTTACTGAAGTCACTGGGAACGTTTTCTTGAATTTTGTCTACCGCAAAGATAAAATAAGGGATTTAATGGGGATTTCAAAATGAGAACATTCAGAATAGTCTAGATAAAATGGCTCCATTTTGCTGGTGCCTCCACGTCAGGAAGGAAACAATTTCAGGGGAAATAAAAGGAGCACCCCATGCCCTTCTTAGAGAGAGGCAGGAAGTGACCAATATCTTGTTAAACTACACTAATATACCTTTTTTCATTCAATTCTATGCTAGGGGTACTTCAGCAAGTTCAGGTTAGAGAGGGGGATGTTACCTCAGAAACCCAGTCAATCTATTAGCACAAACCCTGGTGACATTCCCTTCACAAATCTCATTACAAAGCCTATGTCCGTTTGGAATGGTTAACAGAGGCTTTCCTCTGCATTTCTATTTTGCTACAGTCTGAAATGAGGAATTTGACTTTGAAATTAAATCTCGTGTCTCCTTTCGAACTAAAGATGAGGAAAGAAGAAGGAATAGGAAAGGTACATGTGTCTGCGGGTGGGAATACTTCTCTAACCACTAACAGTAGTATCAGAGATTCCCCATGAGCTTTTAAAATCAGATCTTTGGTGCCTGTCCTGGAAATCCAGGCAGAGCATCTGCTCCAAATCTACCAGAGGCTCTAGGGGAAATAAAAACAATACCATTTCCCCCACCCCCCACAAACAGCCTGCCCACCCCTCACTCACAAAGACCAGTGAGGATTTTATTTGTTTTGTGCATGCCTGCCCTTTCCACCCTACCCAGCACCCCTCTGCTCCCCCTCTAAAGCCTCTTTCCTCCTTGCCCTGCAGGGAAAGTGCATAACAGGGCCAGTAAATCAACACAGTTCTAATGATCTCTCTCACTTGACCCTTCTAGCGTGACGGGTGTAGCATGGAAACAAGCGCACAATAAACTTCACTCCATCTTTAGCTTCTTGCTGACAGGTTTTGATTCATGGGATGGTTAAGACCCATCTGAGGCAAATTACCTCAATCAAAACGCATCTCTCCGCATCTCTCTCCATCTCTCTCTGCTCTCCTATTCATCAGGCCAGTGCTCCCCCAGGCCATGCTCAAGTGCACAAATGGGGTTGTGCATCTGCAGGCAGCACTGACCCCTCTAGCTCAGTGTCACATGCATTTGCAAACCTTTCCCTTCTTCATCCCTCCCCCAAGTCCCTCCAGCAAACTTTCAACTACTAACCAATCTTTTTTCTTCCCAAGTATGCTCCCCTGTGGGAAGAACAGTGTTTGAATCTGAAGTGTCCTTACTTTCCTATCAAGTGAAAGCCCTCAAAACATAAAACTTGCATCCAAAATCCATCCTCAGATTTTACATCCCAAATCCATCATCACTGACTAAATACAGGCATTGAATGCTCAGATTGCTCTATATACTTCATTTCCCCCACCCTCCTCACTTAAGATTTAAATAGCAAGTCAACCAACAGCCAATAATTTCTGCACAGACAATCCTCTTATCCTCCCATAACTATCGTGTTGTTTTTTTTTTTAAAGATTTATTTTAGTTACTTATGCATACAAGAACTGGGGTGTAAGCCTGAGATGCGGGGGCAAGAGGATCCACCAGAGACAGAGTGGGAAACAGAACAGGCTGATCTACTGAAATACATTGTTGAGGGGAGCAGCGGGGCAAGAAACTAGAGGTCTGCTGCACCATGTGGGAAGCTCCCTGGCAGGGGATCGAACTCACACTTGCAGTGGCTGCTGACAGCTTCACAGTGCTGAGACTTAACCCCTTGTGCCATCAGGGAGGCCCCAAACTGCCTGATGTGCTCCCCACTCTGTCTCTGGTGAATCCTCTCACCCCTCCCCCCACCTCTGGCCTATTCCCCAGCTCTTGTATGCATAAATAAATCTTTAAAAAAACAAAACAGGGCCTCCCTGGTGGCACAACAGGTAAAATCTCAGCACCATGAAGCTACTGGCAGCCACTGCAGCACTGAGTTTGATCCCCTGCCAGGGAGCTGACCCACATGGCGCAGCAGACCTCTCATGCCTCGCCTGCTGCTCCCCTCAGCAGTATACCTCAGTAGATCCGCCTGTTCTGCTCCCCACTGTCTCTGGTGAATCTTCTCACCACCCTACACCTCTGGCCTGCACCCCAGTTCTTATATGCATAAATAAATAAATCTTTAAAAAACAACAACAACAACATGTCGCAGTGGCTGGCGACAGCTTGATAGTGCTGAGATTTGAACCCCTGCACCACCAAGGAGGCCCTGTCGTGTTGTGTTTTTTTTATTTTTGTTTTTTTTTAAAAAAAGCTCACTGACAAAAAGACAAAGGGAAATGTGCAAAAGAGAAGATCCACATAAGCACGGAGCAGAAAGCATGATGTATACATTTAATAAAGTCAAATTTCCATATGAATCATTATCACTGTATTTTCCAAAGTGTAACAAAATAATTCTAAATTGAGACCTTCAGAAGACATCTTCAATTTTCCAAAATTTACTTTTCTCTTTCTTTCCACATTTGGAAAATCCTCAGGCAATGTAAAGAAAACAATCCCTGCTGAGATAAAAAAAGACATTCAAGGACGCCCTGAGATGCAAATTACACGTGTGCAAGCATGCAGCACACAGGAACTATCATATAGGTATTTACTAAGTGTTTGCTATTATTTTTATTGCACATTCCTCTTGTCCTTGAAACAAAGCCTGAGATCACCAATAAAAATCTGAAGCTAACAATGTCATTAATTCTTCTACATCAGAAGTGAAGAAATAGCAAAAGTTGGTAACAATCAAACCCATAACTAAAGCAACAAGGAAATTCCCTTTAGCTGCAAAGGAATTTGAACACTGAGTACCTGGACAGATGGTTAGATTTAGGGTTAAAGTATGGCAGAATCAAAACCATAGTCTTCTAGTACTATTAAGCCATCTTTCTCTATGACCCTAAAAAAAAAAAAAAAAAAATCTATGCTGCCAGACTTTGTTTTCATAATTTCTAATAATTAATAACTGTACAAAACCAAATCTATCTAAGGTAACATCCACGGGAACTGAGGAAGGACCCAACCTCTTACTTGGCAGACCTAATCCTAGGTATTCTAAAGACCCCAGAGGAACTATTTTCACCAAATTAATTACTCAACACCAGATTCTATCAACATTTCCAATGACACTGAAACTCATAAAATCAATTCATTCATCTTCTAGTCATTCAAATATCCACTGAGTTTCTATTTTGGGTCACATACTGTTCTCACACTGGGAATAGAAAAATGCATAATCTCATGAGGCTTATAAATTCACTTATCAGAGCTACCATAATGATGTATGTCAATGTTCTTTACATTACTGCATTATGAGGACCCATGGGAAATTTTTCTTTTTGGTTTACCCCCAATTTAATGCTTTTTCTGAGCAAGCTGTTAATCTACCTCACTATAAACAGAAAAAATATGTTTTCTTCTTTTTACTCACTGCTATAAAGTGTGGAGCCAAATATATGGCCTATCTCTGGAAAGTGGTTTTGAAATTATTTCTATTAGAAACGAGAGGCCAGAGACGGAGCTCAGGTCGTGAGGCAGAAGCTTAGAAAACATGATGAAGTGCAGTTACAGTGGTGCGACTGGGCCCGTAAGAACTTACTCCTCTCTGAATACAATGGGACTAATTAAAAAAATATCTTGATGCGGGGCCTCCCTGGTGGCGCAGTGGTTGAGCGCTGCGCTGTGGAGCTGTCGGCAGCTCGCGATGCGAGTTCGACGCCCAGCCGGGGAGAATCCCACATGGTGTGGCAGACCTCTCCTGCCTCACCCGCTGCTCCCCTCAGCAGTGTTCCTCTGATCTGCCTGTTCTGCTCCCCGCTCTGTCTCTGGTGAGCCCTCTCGCCACCCCACGCCTCTGGCCTGTACCCCAGCTTGTATGTATAAATAAATAAATCTTTCAAAAAAAAACCTTGATGCCCCCAAAAGAAAAAAAGCAGGGAGAGGAGGTATTAGGGTAACACTAAAAATTTTAAATAAAGGGATATTGTCAATGATTTTAAGGGCATATACACTGTAGCCAGGAATTAAGTCCCACATGGAAGATTTGGTGCAACAATTTTTCTGACTAATCACAGATGTTTTCTAAAGTAGTTGCCTCTTTTTATGCAAATAGTATCAGTAAGATCCCTGCCCAAAATGGTTCCAGTTTTGCTGCCTTCCAAACCCAACTTGTATCTTTAAAATTTCAAATTCAAGAGAACATTTTCAAAACTTAATAATTTTACCCAGAATACAATAAAAAATAATGTTCCAAGCTTCGTGTGCTATGAGTATTTGCCTGCTCAAAGGTACCCACTTTGATTTAATTAGTACCACATGGTCTGTGTGTTCAAAGTGTTCATCTTCAATCTCATTATCAGTGTCATTCTGGATCATAAAGAGAACCCAAGAGAAACAAATCAGTGACCCAAATGTAAGCTAGGCTTATTTATGGAACTCGAATTTTGTAACTGTCAAAACACAAAGCAAGAGTATTTACTAAATTCAAATAAGACAGCCTCGGGGCCTTCCTCATGGTGCAAGGCTAAGTCTCAGCACTATGAAGCTATGGGCAGCTTCAATGACTGGCCACATGGTGCAGCAGACCTCTCCTGTCTTGCCTTCTGCTCCCCTCAGCAGTGTATTTCAGTAGATCTGCTGCCTGTTCTGCTCCCCACTCTGTCTCTGGTGAATCCTCTCACTACCATGCCACCCCACCCACCCCAGTTCTTGTAAACATAAAAAAAAAAAAGACAACCTCGGTATCCTCTGAGGAGACTAAAAGCATTAACCAACACGGGCATTTTTTCTGTCAGTGCAACAAGCTCACTCACCAATAATTCTTCCTTATACGTGTCTAAGCAGCAGAAAGTCTAATTTAAAGATGTGAATTAGGGGGGCCTCCCCGGTGGCACAGCGGTTAAGCGCTGCGCTGTGGAGCTGTCGGCAGCGGCGACGTGAGTTCGACGCCCGGCCGGAGAGAATCCCGCACGGCGCGGCGGACCTCTCCTGCCTCGCCCGCTGCTCCCCTCAGCAGTGTATTTCTGATCTGCCTGTTCTGCTCCCCGCTCTGTCTCTGGTGAACCCTCTCGCCACCCCACGCCTCTGGCCTGTACCCCAGCTTGTATGTATAAATAAAAAATAAATAAATAAATAAATAAATAAATAAAAAGATGTGAATTAGGGCATCCATGGTGGCTCAACGGGGTAAGTGTAGCACTATGAAGCTATCTACAGCCAATGCAGCACAAGTTCGATACACGGCCAGGAAGCTTCCCACATGGAACAGCAGACCTCTCCTGTCTCACCCGCTGCTCCCCTCAGCAGTGTACTTCAGTAGATCCGCCTGTTCTCCCCACTCTGTCTCTGGTGAATCCTCTCACTCCCTGCACCTCTGGCCTGCACCCCAGTTCTTGTATGCATAAATAAATAAAATAAATCTTAAAAAAAAAAAAAGTCTCAGGGCC
>PVIJ01008279.1:0-47597 GCA_004024925.1 Scalopus aquaticus
AAAAAAAAAAAAAAAAAAAAAAAAGAAACAGGGTGACGGGGACAAAGCCAAGAGCCCTTTCTTCGGGATATGGGAGTAAGTGAGCAGGCTGGTAGAGGAGGCTTCTCTGAACTTGGTCTGACACTAAATAGAAACAAGGACAGGGGACAGAATGAGGGACTGCATGGACAGTCATTTTGCAAGGAAATGTTGGTTGATGAGACAAGGAAGGAGAAAGACCTCTGCATTGTCAGCAGCCCTTGCACTGCCAATCCTGGTTGGCTGGGGATAAGTACACACTAGAAGAACTCTCATGCTTAGAACCCACTATCGTTTGATGTCCTGCCTGCCTGGAACACTATCCTTCCTCTTCCCCCCATGACCAGTATGCCAACAGCGGGCCAAAGAAGGACTCGCTTGTTCAACAATGAACAGTTCAATCAAGGACAAGCACAGGAAAAGCCAGTGAAGGATGCAGAGCCCTCACTGACAAAATGCTGCCATGCAGCTGAGCAAATTAACCATGTCATCATATAACCAAAATGCTAACAAAGCAATCACCTTTTTCATAATTTTATTACCTTTTATTACATAAAATTATAAAATGGAGATACAGGGGTTCAGAAAACATAAGATAGAGGGGAATGAAGCATGGAGTTAGGAAAAAAATGAAAGAGAAATAAATTCATGGAGTCCAAGTCAGGAGCAGCATACGGGAGAATAAGAACTTTGCAAACGGGTCTCCCCGGTGGCGCAGCAGTTAAGCGAGTTCGACGCCTGGCCGGGGAGAATTCCACATGGTGGGGCAGACCTCTCCTGCCTCACCCGCTGCTCCCCTCAGCAGTGTACTTCTGATCTGCCTGTTCTGCTCCCCACTCTGTCTCTGGTGAGCCCTCTCGCCACCCCACGCCTCTGGTCTGTACCCCAGCTTGTATGTAAAAAAAAAAAAAAAGAACTTTGCAAACATGATAAGGAATACAAGCAACAGAAGTGAGCGAATCAAGGAACATGAAATGGAATAATCAGAGAATAAAAGGATGGAAGAAAAAATAACAGACAAGAAAGACAGATGATACAGTATCCACAAAATTGGTATTTCCAAAGAAAAGAACTACCAGTGGATGAAATTCAACTAACTAGAGATAAGTGGGGAAAAATATGACAAAGGTACAGATGGAAACAAAAGTGGATAGTGGATTAAAATTGAATGTAAATATTAAAAAACCTAATAGCAGTGAAATGAAATACACAAGTTTGAAGGCAAAGGCAGAAAGATGTTGGGAACCAGCATTGTAGATGTGGAGGAGGTAAGAAAATAACATTTGAACATGATCTATCAAGTAATTAAGCTCTAAGTACATTGACCAGTGCAAGTTTAACACTGAGAAAATACTTGTGACATAAAAATTAGGTGGTAGAAGCTAAGTGGAAAATGTGGAGAGTGTGACATGCCAATTTTGTTGTTTTTCATAGACATTTAAACATGCACACATCATACAAAAAAAGTGTAACATGTACCTTAATGTTTATAGAAGTAATCTCTTAAGCGAAAACATACCTTTCATGAAATAGCAAAACACCCATACCACAACCCAAATCTAAGAAAATTCAAGTACTGAGGCATTTTTTTAAATCAAGAAATAAAGAAAAACACAAAACTTAACAGAAAAACAAACTTACTTACCAAAATATAAATTGGCAACACTCACTCTTGAATAAAAAAAATGATTCAGGTCACAAAACAAACCCCAAATTTTGCTGTGCAAGTGTATAAATCTAAATAAAATGACCCAGAAAAGTTGAAAACACAGGGTGGAAACATGAAAACCCAAACAAAGAATTGGTCATGATCTTAACAACAAACAAAAATACATTGAAGTAAAACATCACTGAATCAAAAAAAAGAACATTTTAAAATAATAGGTTCAATTCACAATAAAGAACTAATAGTTATCAATGGATATTTACAAAATGACTGTATAGTCATCCATAAAAGGAATAAATTGAAAACACTTGGGGTGTTTACTTGGGTAAACAGACACAATTGGAGGAAACTATTTTACCTCTCTCAGTCCTCTCTCAGCAAACAAATTTTTAAAAAGTATTTTAAGAAGCTGAAAGAAGACAATACACAGAAGCAGAAAATAGATCTTCACTTTAAATGCTCATGAGTCATTGGCAAAAGAGAAAAAAAAAACTGATCATTTATGAGGCTGTAAAGTAAACCTTGGTAAATTCCTAAAAAAAGGAAATAGCTCAGAAATCTTTCTCTACTTACAATGAAAAGAAGTTTAAAAGTAATTACAAAATTCCTAGGAAAAGATACTCAACCATCTGTAAAGCTAAAAACATTCAAATAAATTTTGAGTTGATTGCAAATAGCTGGAAAATAAAGACAAGAAATGCTAATGCCAGAACCTATGGAATACAGCTAATACAGAAATCAGAGGAAAGCTTTAAGATGCATATTAATAAGTCAGAAAAAATGAAAATAGCTTAGTCAACCCAACATTTTATAATTCATAAAATAAAATAATCAACAAAAAAAGAAGACAGAAAAATCCCTACCTCCACTAAAAGCAAATTTCACATTAATCAAATGCAAACATCAAAATGGAATGACTAAAAATCACTAGACTTTCATTGAAGGAGAAACATTCCATAAAGGGCAAAACTAAAACATGACCACCTGCAATAATTTTTTTAATATACATTGGAAAAAGTTCATCAAGTATAATGAAGAAAAAGTGAGATGAAAGGAAATCTCCCTCTCCCACGAAGGGATCATTTTCTTAATGTATGTAAAGCCCCATAAATCAATAGGATAAAGCACTTAAGAGAAAAATGGATAAAAATTATGAACAGACACTTTAGGAAAGGAAATGCACATGGTTCTCAGAACTACGAAAACATGTTCAGCTTCCCAGACAATTAGAGAAATTAAAAATAAACTCTAATGTGCTTTTTCAAATTATCAAGCTAGAAAGACCAAACATTAGATAACACATGTCTTGCAGGGCTGTGCAGAGAGAGGAATTTACCTGCATTGCTGGGCAAAGCGAAAATTGTGCTTCGACTGATAGCAACTGGTCAATAACCAAAAATTAAAATGCATTTGCCCTTGACTCAGCAATTCTATCTCCAGGAATGTGGTCACTAAATAGAATCACAAACTTGAGAAATAAAACAGGTAATAGTTTATTATAGCATTGTTTACAGCAGTAAAATGATTGAAATAACTTAAACATCCGTTAATAGGACACAAGTTGAATGTATTTGGAAACATGTATGAATACAATGTAATTTTAAAATGAATGGGCTCTAAATATGCTAATATGGACCAACCAATCCAATGACAATAGTCTAAATTTCTCCCATGCCATATCCACGAATCAATATAAACCTTATAATTGTAAATAAAAAGCAAAGGACACCAAAGCTTATAACCAGCTATGGACTGTGAGACAGAAGATTCAGTTTACGTTCATCTAACTGGGAAGTCTACGTTCTTTTCTCTATGCCACATCATGTCTCTCTTGAAGAAGGCAATTCTTGTCTTTGAAGCTTCCTTGCAACATTTTGCTTTTCTATAATGAACACAATGAGTTTCAAGCAACATATCAGTTAGCCTGAAATCCAGGCATTTAGGAATCCCTTCCTTCAGCACACCCCTGTGGAATGGCAGGGACTAAGATAATATGTAACACACCCAATGCAGTTGCTGTACTGAACCAAATCCTAAGAATTGTTCATGATTGGGTATGAAAATGGATATACCAAGGACAGGAAGAAACGGAAGGTAGTAGTCTGATGATAAAGCAAGAATGAGTTAATTAAGAAGTTCTATGGCAGTCTCCTTAGGGCAGAAAAGTGAGAAGGATTTGCAACATTTTAAGATTAATAATCCAGGTGGAAAAGAGCATCGGAAGGGAGGTTTATAATGAAACCTGCAAGACAACCACAGAGATATGAGGACCCAGCTGTCAAATCAGCTAATGAAAGTGGGGGAGGTGGGTGTCTTCAAGAATCATGGTGTTATTAGATGCTAAAACAGTGGTTACCAGAGGTGAAGCATATTAGTCAGCACTCACCAGAGAAGCAGAAGCAATAGAAGATGTATATGCATGCATATGTGTATGTGTATGTATATGTGTATGTGTGTGTGTGTGTGTGTGTGTGTGTGTGTGTATAATGAGAGAGATTTATTGTGAGGAAGCTGTTCACACAATTGTAGAGACTCTGACAAGTCCTAAGATCTGTAGTCAACAAGCTGGAGACCCAACAGATCTGATGGTATAGGTTCAGTTTGAGTCTGAAGGCTTGAGAACGAGAACTAATGGTAGAGTTCTGGTCTGAAATCAAGTAGGATAGAGTCCCAGGAAGGGCTGCTGTTTCATTTTGGGTTTAAAAGCAAGAGAAAGCTGATTCCCAGTTTGAAAGAGGTCAACAAGAGAGATTCTCCTAATTAGGGGAGGGTCAACCTTTTTGTTCTACTCAACTGATTAGATAAGGTCCACCCACATTGGGGAGATTAATCTGCTTTACTAAGTCAACCAAATCAAATGTTAATATCATCCAAAAACACCTCACAGAAATATCCACAATAATGTCTGACTAAGTACTGAGCATCCGTTGGCCAGGCAAGTGGACACAGAAAGTTAACCATCACACAAAACTGTAAGAGTGAACAGGGAATGGATGAGAAAAACAACTGACACTCCTCCCTAACAGTCTGGGATGAGATGGGAAGGAACTACTGGAAGAAAGATTAATGCAGATTTTAGCAGTATGAAACTGCAAAGCAGCCAAAGAAAAATTTACTCGGCATCATTGATGGGGGGCTGGCAGGGGTGTGCAGATAAACACTAGGACCAACAAAATATGCCAGGTTTGTCTGGTTAGAGCAGGTAGTTTGAGAGGTGCTTCTACAACATTTAGGGTTTAAAATGAAAACATGATTGTTTTATTCATCTCTGGTCCAAGTGCACCACTGTCAAGGTAGTGGTGCTGAGGCTACTGAAATCTGTGCAAAAGTTCCTGAACAAGACATCCTGCTCTTCTGAATGCCACGTTTGTCATGTACATTCACAGGGCATCATATGACTTTACTGTGGTTCTCCTGATATGGCAGTGCTGATCGCCCCACACCCAGTCCCAGGACTAGAAGTGTCATTGGAACTTTCCTTCAGTCTGGATCAGTCTAGTCCTTCCAGGGATTTCTGTCCAGGAGCTCAACATGCACATTTAGTAATCTACCCTGATGATGATCAGTAAAACCATCGAATTGAAAGAGAACACCTTGGGCAGTTGTTCTCAGCTCTGGGGGCACATGAGTGTCCCTTGGAGAGTTCTTCAAACCTTCCAAAGCCAAGATTCCAGACCTAGTGATCTAATTCTCTTTGCCTGAGCCCAGGCATCAATCACTGCACCTAAAAATCTTCCCAGATAAGGCAAATGTGATGGAGAGCTGTGAGCAACCAATCCAGGGGAGAAGAAAAGAACCTTAATCAAACCTAGAGGAAGTCAACTTTTAGACATCTATCTGAGAAGCAGAGGCCATTGGAGAAAAGGAAAGCCAGCGATGAAAGGGTTATGAGGAGGTGGGGTCAGTTGTTTCCAATGTAGCTCAGTGAATCAGATGAGAGATCAGATCAGATGAGGAGAAGCAACTAAATTGTTTGGCAACATGGAAGCACTTTGTAATCTTGACAAGAGTGATAGGGACAGAAACCAGATTGGAGTGAGCTCAAGTGGAAACAGCCATTGTCACAACATTTTTGAGTTCTGCTCTGAATAGATGAGCATACATGACGTACTAGCTGCTGTAGGATGTAGGAAAAACAGAGAGCTCTTTACTGCACTGATGGCAGTAGCTAAATGAAAAGAAGAATTTCATGCCGAAGGAGCAAAGCAAGATAACTGCAGCCGTGATGTCCCTGGAAAACAAGAGGAGTCAGAGTCCAGATGATGAGTGAGTGGTCTTGATGGAGCAGGGATCTCTCTTCCTTTGAACCATGATGGAAAATGGGGACTAAGCGAACTAATCAAGGTAGGTCTATAATTTTCTAGTGGGACCGATGCAAAGGAGTCCCCAGCTGATGACTTCCGTAAACATTTATTTGCACCAATAGAATGATACAAAACTTTTTACTCTGAAGTCTATTTAGGTCACTTCATTGACTATACCATAGAAATATTTTTTTTTGTCAATGAATACACATTTTTATCATTCTTTTGTATAATTGACTTATGTATCTAACAAGTACTCTTGTGGGGACAAATAGATTTTCTTCTATCTTTTTGGTGATAAATATCTTTACTCATTTTTAAAATTATTTTCCTTAGGAATAGGTTTCTAAGAATGAAATTTCTGTAAAAATCACCCTTTGCTGTGAATCGACTTTCTTTTCTCCAATATTTTCTGCTTCATATAACAGAATTCTGATTTATATGACACAAAGTTTACAATCACCACTTTCTTTAAACTTTTTTTGCTAGATAAAATGTCGACCTTTGATTTGAATTTATTCCTACAACACTCTTTTAATATACTGTGATCACACTTACAGATTGGTAGGCCTTCCTGTGGAATTTCATTTTAATTATTTACTTTAAAGAAGAACTTCACATTTTTTGCCAACATAACTATCAACAAGGAGCTGATTAGCCAACCTTGATAAAAACTGTTTCTTCAAGTGAAAATCACTGCAGTTTAAATTTATAAGGATGGTTTCACCTCTTCTTCCACATGTGCCTCAACACATACATATGCGTGTGCACACGCGCACGCACACATACACACACACACACCCCTCTTCTCTTCAGTCCTTTGTTTATTTCTGTTAGTTATTTCTGTTCACTGGTAAAATTTTTGGGTCCAAAATTAACCTTAATCCTCTCCCATGAAGACAAGACCTGTGCCACTTGGCTCAATAGCTCCTGACTTCTCTCCACCTAAACACATTGCTAAGTTGTTAACACAACACTGAAACCTTGAATTCTCCCCAACCTTATTACACTGGAAGTGATTTTGCAGAAAGACATGGCTATTACTTTTGAATCCCTTACATTGTCCACTGTAGAAGTACAAAATGATTGACTCTTGCTCTGAAATTCTTAGTAGTCAAGGCCACCACATGATCCCTATATGTGCTTGTGACGTCAAAAATGACTGAATCTTTCTAAATGAAATCTGATAAACACCCTTAAGGCAGGCATAAAGTCCTGCTGTTATTATCCATTGCACTTGGAATGAAGACAGGTCTCCTTTAGAGTACCTACCATATCACTCCCCATCTCCATCACAGGTCTCTCATGTAACCCCCCCACCCCGAAATCATTTGCGTTGTCTTGTTTTAGTTTGCTGAGTAAACTATGTGCTTTTCTATCTCAACTGTTTCTTCCCTCCTCAGGGAACACTGTTGACATCCATCTTTGCCTATTTTAATACAGATCATCCTTTAGACTGTCACATAATCGTCACTTCCTCATGGAAGCCTCCTACACCCCAAACAAGGCTAAATCTCCCTATCAAATGATTTTGTCCAGCCCTATGATTCTCTATTGTTATCCTTACTCATGACTGATATTCCATATTTATTTCCATGTTTATTTAATGTCTGTCTCCCCTGCCAGAGTATGCACCTCAAGAAAAGAGGGTGACATCTACTTCCTTCATCATTACAAATCTGTCATCAAGTAGAGAGTTCAAGGCATGTTCATTTTATGAATGAATGAATGAATGAATGACCATGAATGCCAACTCTGAGAGTTGTGGTGTCTCAGTGTCAAGAACCTGAGATAGGAAGTTGAGGAACTAACCTCAAGGTGGTGGTCAGGGGAAGAAGGAAAGCAGAGAGCAGAGACCATCTAGTCAAAGTCTGCTTAACAAAGGTGCTTCTTAGAAAGGTTTAAGAGAATCAATGGACCTACTATAACTGACTATAAGATTTTGTGTATACTTGTCCTGAGGTGTCAGAGTCCATTACATCCATTAAATATTCAAATAGGTCCTGACTCTCCAAAATGATGAAAAATCATTAGTCTAATTCAGTTTCCAAACAAAACTAGCTACATGGGCAAAACTGAAAACCCTGGTTAGCACCATGTCCATGGCACTTTCTACCAAATAAGGGTAATAATAGTAATGATCATAATAATACATCACAAGGAGAGTAATGATAATTCATATAAAACATTTATTTCCATTGGCACCTGATTCTTTGGAGAGCCACTAAGCAAAATTAACCCTTTGAAACTCTGGGCTATTTAAACGTGAGATGAAAGGAGAGCTGACTGACTGTCCTTGGTTGTCCAGCTCTTGCCTCTCCTTGAACCTTCATGAGCAGATAGCTCTGAAAGCAGCAAGCAACCTAAGGCTTTCATCCTCCATTTACCTCTTGTCCCTAACTAATGAAGCCTAGTGCCCTTGTTGAGCCTTGTTTCTACAAGGCTGGACATCTTCTTTTAACAGGATGTACTTGCAAAAACAAGATATTTTCCTTTGTACTAGAAACAAATGGTGATTAATGTGCTCGTTGTAATTAATCTGTGGTGACAGATTAGCAGTGGAGCAGCCGTTCTTTTGCTGCTGTGGGAGCCTTCCTTGATAGGACAGCTGGTGAGAAGGGACACCAAATTCAATTTGTTTCTCATTTGCATACATATGACAACCATCTGTGCTAATAGCACCGCAATGTCTCCATTAGACCCTGTGCTCGCCCACAGCCTCTCCCAAACTCCCGTTAGGCCTGGGAGAGGGGAGCTCAGAGCATAAATGTTTGTAGAGGAAAAGGGGTGGGCTTGATGCAACACACCCAAGCAGGCCTCTCCCTTCTAGCAGAGGACAAGCATTAAACACCAGCAGAAACTGGATTCCTCTCCCTAGTAGTCAGGCCATCTTCATTTGAGAACTGCTGCTGCTCCCTTCATCCAAAAACCTCTACCCTCTCTGTCCTAAGATGCAGTTGAATTCCTGAGGATCCATTCCCTAGCATCCAGCCATTTAAACCAGCTTCACTATGGTACAGACCTTTTTAAAACCAATCAACTAATCCATTCATTCAAAAAAATATTCGAGCACTCTTCCAGGTGGAAGTGGAGAACACTGGCAATAAACAAGAAAATTCTCACGTGGTGTTGTTTTAAGCAGAGCAAACAAAATAGGGTGCAAGGTGGTGTGGAATAAAGAATGTGTGATGGCTATATGAGATCTGGTGGTCAGGGAAGGCCCCTCAGAGGAGGTGAGGTTTAAGCTACTATCTGAATGACAAAGATGAATCAGCCTGTGACCATCAAAGGAAAACACGTTTTTCCCCCAAAGAAAGGTAAGTGTGAGCTTGATGTGTTGAAGAAGAGAAAGATGACCCTTGTGATTGAAAGGAGTGGGGAGGTAAGAGTGGGTCATCTGGTTTATTTTCCTAGAGCTAGCATAATAAGGTACCAAATGCTGGGTGGCTCATAACAGAAATTTAGTCTCTACAGAGCCAGAAGTCAGAAATCAAGGTCTCAGCATCAACCTGAAAACTGGAGTAGAGAATATCTCCTTCCTTCTTCTGGATTCTGGTGTTGCCAGCAATCCTTGGGTCCTGGTTTGAAGATGCACAGCTCAAATCTCTGCTTCTGTCATCACATGGTCCTCCTCTCCCTGCATGTCTCTGTATTTTCTCTCACCAAAATGACACTTTTCATTTTGGAGTAAGCAATTTGAACACTGAGGTATTTGAGAGCCAGATGAAGAACTAGCTCATTGCCTAACTCATGCTTATGACAATGAAATAACATGAATCAATTTACATGTGAGAGTCAAGGTAGATTGGGTAGAAGCCTTTAGGAAGTTACCCTCTTAAAATTTGGGACATACATGTTATGGTGACCTGAACTAGGGAGTGACAGAGGAGACTGGATTAAAGAATGAGATTTTCAGATGCATCTAGAAGAAAAAATCCATACACTTGACAATAGATTGGATATAGGTAGTCAGAAAAATGAGAGAAATCACATTTTTGTTCTGAACACTTGGTAAGATGGTACGATATTTGCTGGAAGAGAGAATAGAATTTCAGGGGAGAAAAATCTCATGTTACATTTGGGATATGTTAAGTTAGAGACATCAGTGAAACATTCACTTGGAAATATAAAATAATTCATTTGGGCATATGGGTCTAAATGTCAGAAGAAAGACTGGTCTTTCTTGGAAATTAGGATGTCCTTGGCTTCAAGAGATTATTTCAAGTCCATGGTGCTGGATGGAATATCTCTCTTGAAAGAGAAGAATATAGGGATTGGGACCCAGCTGGAAATTCAGAGAAATCTTATGCCTCTCTTCCTCCTCTGTCTGTGTCTTCCTTATTATGGATGACTTTGTTCTTTGAAACACTGTGTGGTTGTGAATGACCCCTCTCTGTTTCATGCCTATTCCACCCATACTTTATTCCCATTTCTCTTTGTCCTTCTTCCCTCCATGAATGTAGGGACCATTTCAATATTCTTTATCTATACATCAAGGGTTCTCAGCCCCAGAACTATTAACATTTAGGGCTAGATAATTATTCGCTATAGAGGATTGTCCTATGTATTGTAAAATGGTTAGCAGCATTCCTGGCCTCCACCCACTAGGTGCCAGTAGTTACCACCACCTCCAGTCTTGACAATTAAACATGTTTCTAGGCATTGATGAATGTTCTGGGGAGAGGGAAGAGGGAAAATGACTCCCCAGTTAAGTACCACTGCCATAGACATATCACAAGGCTTTATATACAGAAGGAGATGTCCCATTAAATATTTACCATTGATGGTGACAGCTATTATATCTTGGCACACAGCTTCTCTCTAACTTCCTCTGTCCACTAAAGGAAATAGATTCTTTATTTAAAAATCTTGTAAAATAGCATCAGAATTTCTCATTAGTCTCCAACCAAGCTTCCAGACTACAGACTCCCTCTTCAGAATTGAAGACAAATGTGTAAGAAATCAGAATGAGGTGCTAGCGGGAGTTATTCATTCAGCCAGTCAACAAATGGAAAAGTTAACAATTGAATTAAAAGAGTCCTGCAACCAAAGCCTGGTTTGATAAGATAGGAGAGGCTATTACCTAAGAAAAATTGCTACCGCACATTCCAATGACTTTGCATCCTAAGTAAAAAGTCATCTTTAGCACAACAGATGCCCTTTTAAAATTTTATCAACCAGAAAAAATAGAGGGAGGGGGAATGTAAAGCAGACCATTAAAATGTAATCTAGAGTCTATAAATTAATAAAGTGATAGCATGATCAGACTGAAATGGCACGAAATCAAATGATATGTAGCTGTCCTTATGGTACATTATAGCTCCTGAAATTCTAAAGATTGAGTACCAATATGGAGCACCCTTGCAGCATGATGAACATAGCAATCATTCCTGGTGGCTCCCATATAGCCTCAGAAACCTTGCATCCCCAGGAGCCACAAGCAGTCAGCATGAGGGGCATTACACAAAATTTCTATTTTCCAAAGCAGCCCCCTTGCAGGCCTTCCTAGGTATCCTCCTTAATCATGATCTCCAAATTAAATCACATTTATTGTCAAGCAGAGATGTAGACGATTGAAAACAAGGGAAAGGAGAACCACTCTCTCTAGAAATGAAATCCTGGGCCCCAGTCTGCCTGTCTCCTTTCTCCTGAAATTCATCCAGGTTCCAATAGATCCTACAAGGTGGAAGTGAAAAAGATGGTTGGTCTGTTTCCAATGTAAGAAGGAGTTTTAGATCATCCCTGTGACATGAACTCAAAGGAGAGATGCATTAAAAAGGAAAAAGAAGATAGTCCCATAAAAGGGCTTGCAGAAAACAACCTTGTATGAAGAAACATAAGTGTTCTGGTTATCAGAGATAATATAACAAACCAAAACGTAATGCCTTATGAAGACAACAATTTATTATTTCTCATTCTGTGGCTATATGGGCAGTTCTACTTCTTTTGACGTTGGCAGGAGTCTTAGAATGACTGAAAAGTCCCAAATGGTCATACTAACATAGCTGGCAATTGATGTTCCCTGTCACCTAGGAGTCTAGCAGGGGCTCTGTGCAAAGGTTCTTGGTTGTCTTCTAAGAGAGACTTTTCACATAGCTGCTTGGTGTTCCTCACGGCATGGCAACTTCTTTTCAAAGAACATTCACAAAGGAAGATACAGAAGGATGCATTCAGAAATTTGTCAGTCTCTTAAGGCCTAAGCCTAAAAGTATTAGAATATTACTTTAACTACATCCTTTTGGTCAAAATAGTTACAAAACCAGCCTAGATTCAAAGGGGAGGAAAATAAGCTCTACTTTTTGATATGAGGAGCCCTGCCCACATTCACTCTTTCTGAACCCCCCCCCCCATGGAAACCAGTTCATGTTATTTCATTATAATAAGCCTGTAAAGGCTTCCACTGCTCTTACATTATGATCTGTGTAACTTCAAATCCTCAGTGCTCCAGATGGCTAATCCAATATGAGTGTTGTCACTAATGGAAGAGAAGAGACACAAAGACACAGGGAGAAGATAACCACGTGATGATAGATGATGCTTTGGACACTAGCATCCATAATAAATATGTCATTTGACTCCACACTCAACCATCCTGGTGCATTTTTATGTTCCTGATCCATCTTTGTGCCTTCTCTCATGAACTATAGAGTTTTGTCCTATTGTAAGAACAATGGATGGGAAAGAGTGGACTTGCCCTCTTGCAATGATGTATATATGTGCATATGATGACTATATATGATTATATGAATTCAAGTAGTGAACAGAAGACAGTAAGAACGATTTTCTCTTTATACCAGCTTTTGGCTTGGAACAGCAATTTTTACCTGGCTACTGGAACAAGGACATATAAGAAAATATTTGACAGCCATTTTCATTTAATCAAGTTTTTAAGAAACCCAATTGCAACTCCATCTTCTGATATTGACTTAGGTTATGAGTAAATATCTAGTTTACTCTATCTTTTAGAAACAACTATTTCATATAGCTAGTAAAAAAAACTAAACAAGAGGATATGAGATAACCTTTCATATAATAGTCAGAAATGTTAGATAATTATGATGACTAAAATAGTTAAATGTTATCTTCTTAGGTGCTTAACAAATGACAGCTAATATCATTGTTAAAGAAAAGCTCTTTTAGAGGAAGAATGGCGAAGAGATAGGGTACTATCCATTTGAATGGGGAGAGAGGAATGCAAGGGCTAAGGAGCTTGGGGTCAGGAGAAGGGCGATGCTCACCATGCCTCAAGAGGCATTTGACAGAGCTATCTTTAATTCCAAATTATCAGAGACAGTTTTGGGATTTTCACTGGCACAGACATGCTTTCCCCCTGAGCCCTGGAATAAATACTTAGAAGGTTAAAGGTCAGTTCATTAATCTCCTCACTGGTCTGTTTGTTTGGACATACGGATGCTCCAGTGTGGAGGCAATTTGAGAAAGGGTGAAAGAAACTGAGATCAGGAGAAAGTGTGTATCTTAACCCACTTCATTAGGGAGACATGTGCAAGAGAAAAAAAATATGTTTTAAATTTAATTCTCTCTTTTCGAAACCTGTAATCAAAATGGGAAACGCGTGAGTTGGTTCTGTTTCGTTCCAAGGTTTGTTTATACAACTAGCCTTCTAGCTGGCATTTGATCAACTTTTCTCTTCCAAGTAAATTTTCATTTTGCTCAATTAGGCAAAACTTGTCAAGCAAGAGCAATGTAAGTTCCTACCCTCTTCCTTTGTACCAATGCTGCCCTCCTGCTTTACATTAATTCAACACATTTTCAACCTTCATTCTGAGATGTTGAAATAAAAGCACAGAAAAGATGTTAATAAAGTGAAATGAGGGAAATTTTGACTAGAATTATCCTCATTAAAGACATAATCATTTTTATCAGATGCCAAGGTACTTCTCCAAATAACCAGAAAGCAGTGAGATATCCTGGAGATTGTCTGGGGAAAAAAAAATGCCTTCAGAGAGAGAGAAGAAGTGACTTGGTAAAGGTGACCCCAATAGACAACAGGAGTGCAAAGAAGGTAGATCCTATGTGTTGTTTACTGTCTACCCCCTTGGGGATTGTGGCAGTAAGACTTTAAGGTGGCTCTCCATGGTCACTACCTCCTTATATTCACACTTTTGTGCAATCCCTTCTCCTAGATTGTGGTAAGAACTATGCTCTGCCTCCAATCAATAAAATGTAGCAGAGATGATGGGATGTCACTCCATGATGGTGATATGTTACATAATGTTTTTTTTTTTTTTTTAACAGAGTTACTCTGATACTGCCCTTGCTGGCTTGAAGGCAGCAGCCATATTGGCTAGTAGCATTTTAAAACTGGGGATAGTTGAGAACCACAAGTGGCTTCTAGGAAGCATGTATAGCCACTAGGAGTTGAGGGCAGGTCCCAGTCATGTGAGGAATTAGAACTCTCAGTCCCTCAACAAGAAGGAAAAGAATTCAACCAAGAGCCTGAAAGAGCTCAGAAATGGATTCCTCCCCAGACAAGTCTCCAGATGAGAATGCAACGTGACTGAGACATTGATTACACCTTTGTGAAACACTAAGCAGAGAAACCAAAAAAGCTGTGCCAGGATTCCTACCATAGAGATTGTGAGATAATAGATGTGCGCTGTTTTAAGTCACTAAGTTTGTAGTAGTAAGTTACACAGCAATAGAAAGCTTTTATAGGACCCTATGCTAGGTAACAATGTTCTCAAGTTCTCAAATATACAACTTTTGTCTTCCATGAAGGCATCTGTGATCGCTTAGAGGAAATTAAGGGTTTCTCCTAATACCTTCTTGCCTAACCTTAAAATAACTAAAATGACTCCTCATATTTCCTTTATGACCATTACTCTAAACCATAGTGTATTGTTACTTCCGATTTCTGCTACATACTCATTTATGATTATATTAAGTCGCTACATTTGTCACTTCATGTAACCTTGTCAATCACCAAAACAGTCATTCTAATCAAACTAATTGACATTGTAGTACCATATTAATCTATCCACACACTCCCAACAAAACTGAATTGCCCAGAAACAAAAATTTAGTCATATTTTTGAAATTTAGGGAAGTATTCTAGAAATTCTTTATTGTAATCCCTCGTTTTAAAGGTGGGAAAAGCAGTGCAACAAAAACAATGTGTTAAAACTACACCAAAAAAATTAGTGGCAAGCTAGGATGAGAAAACAAGTTGTGTATAGAATTGAGGCTACCAGAGTGGGAGAGTTGGGGAACTAAGCAGGGAAGGAGCCCAATGGACTGTGATGGAGGATAATGGGTATTTGGGAGGTGGGTGTGATGTGGAAACATGAATCAGAAGAGGTGTGACCTATACCTCCAAATCATATATCATGTTGTAAACCTTAATAAAAATAACACAATAAAAATAAATAAAAAACAGAAATATGTATCTAGCTATTACATACATAGCTTTATACATATATCTTTAAATCTGAGTATGCCTTGCTAAATCTATCATGATCAATGTAACCATTATCTATTATTGGGACATATTATTTCTAATTTTGTTAAATAATAACATTGCTAAAAAAAAACGTTGCAGTACTCTTCTCCTCACTAAAAATGGAATTAACAACTAGAGAGGAGTTTACATATAATTTACATCTGTATCTACATGTCCAAAATACTATAATATGTACTTCACTAATGTTACCACTAATATTTGGCAGTTTGGTAAAATAGGCAGGGCATATTACTAGAGATTGATTTTTCCTTTCTTTCAGCAAGAAAGGTGCCCAAGAAAGGTCTAAAATGGCAAGGTCAACATGTAACTGTAGAGGATCTGGACTTCACTATGAGCCACCCTCTCCTTATCATGTGAGATCTCATACCCCTCTCCTTGAAACCCCAGGCCTCCCCCATTATTTACCTCAGGGTCTATACTCTGTTTGCCCTGCTGACCTTAGAATCTACATGTATGTAGAATCTTCACATGAAATTAATTTTTTTCTTTTCTCCTACTATGCTGACATTAACTTGATTGTTTGAGGGTCCAGAAAGAACCCAAAGGACTTAGAGAAAATTTCCTCTCTTCCCCAACAAGGATTTCTAGTAATCACCTTTGTTGTTGTTAACACATACACACACACACACACACACACACACACACACACACACACACACAGACATGAAGATGTGTCCCTTCTTCTCCTCGTGATGTCTGGAACAACTGCAGTCATTTTGCACCTTGAGGGCAACTAAGCTTGACAGAGCAGAAAGAGGGAAAGAAGCTGGATTTTGATGATGCCTCTGAATTACTAAATAAATGATGCTTGGAGTTTCTTGTCCTATGAGATAATAAATCCTTGTTTTTATCATTTGAGATGGGGCTTTCTTTTACTTAAAAATTTCAGACTATATTTAATTAACAAGTTTGACCTAGATCACTTTTGAGAAAGTTATTAACAAGTTTCCGTATGTGCAAAATAAGGCTAATGCCATTTCATACAGATGTTTTGAGAAATAAGATTTGGCACATAGTGGGGAGTGACCCCAGAGTGGTAGTAATGGTAATTGTTATTTTGATGTCATTGTTTTTGTTACTAGCCCAGTGCTATTACTTACCCTATACCATAACCTCCTTCTATTCTTACCCCATTGTAGTTGTATTTCAATTCATCACCACTGGGTCAATAAATATATTTTCAGTGACAGAAAAACACATCAGCTACATAACATAAATATAGTACCTGTGGATCATCTGAAAACTCACTTTTAGGGGTGGTTCAGCTAGTGTTTGTATACATGTTACACAAACAAGTAATTTCTATACTTGCAACTACCAAAAGTAATTTATGACTGAAGCCTTTACAGTTTATCTTGGCTAGTTCTCAAAATCACATTGCTAAGTGGGAAAAGCAAGACGTGAATGAATATGTATTATAAGCTGTACATGGCCCCTTAAATGGATATAGAATAATGGAAATAAATAATAACACTATAATAATAAGACCACTACTTCTGAGAAGTTGGAGTAAATGTACTTTTCCATATCCTTCCCACTAAGTACATCTAAAATAAAAAGACACTAAAAGGTGAAGAGAAGAAGGGAGATACTTGGAGTCTTGAAACTGAAGTAATACAGTAGTAAGTCCTATGAACTTGTTTTTAGCCTTGTATATCCCAGGCTTGGAGCTGGAGAAGTCAAAAACTAGGACATATCAATGGGCTCAGACAAACTATCTAAGAAAAGTCTGCTCTTTTCAACCCAAGGGCCAAGAAAGGGACAGCTTAGCAACATAGAAAGTCTTTAGATAGCAAAAATTCTGTTCTAACCAAACTCCATAGAAAAAACGTGGCCCCCTTTCAGCCACTGAATGGGAAACTAGACCTCCATCCTGTGATACTGTTATGAAGTTCCCCAACACTCTTACTTTACCTCCCCTCAAAGCTGTACCACAGGACAGAAAGAAGCCAGACTTTCATCCCCAATGGCTACATAGGACCCTCTTGGCACCTCATGGTATTGTTAGGGAGCTGGAACTTCTACCTCACCCAGCAATAAAGAAAAGTCACCTCTTCCCCAGGCACTGATGAAAGTAATCCAAGTACTTGAATTTACCTCCAAATGGTAGGAACATGGTGATGAACCCCTTGCTCTGACAGAGTAGTGTCAGAAAAACTGAATTAAAACACAAAGTTTAAATAAGAGCCAGAATCTCATAACATAACCTAAAGTCCATTTTTCAATTTAAAAACATAGTTATTATGAAAAGAACCAAAAATATCTCAAACTCAGTGAAGAAAAGAAAAATAGTGAGGTAAGAGAGAAGTTAAACTGATCAGGTAAAGATATCAAAGCAGCCATGATAAAAATGCCTCAAACAGCAATTAAAAAGATGCCTAAAACAGATGCAAAGAAATAGAACCAAATGGAAAATTTTAAGCATGAAGACACAGTTAACATAAATTGCAAAGAAAGACAATACAGAAAAATACAATAATACAAACCTCAGTGGATGGACTCAATGCAGAATAGAAAGGGCAGAGGGAGCAATCTGTAAACTGGAAGACAGAGCAACAAAAATTATTCTATCTAAGCAACAGAGAGATAACAGAAAGGAGAAAATGAACAGTTTCGGGGACCTGTGAGATTATAACAGAAGCGCTAACATTTATATCACTGGTATTCTTAAAGGTCAGTATTCAGAAGGGGAGTAGAGAAAGTAGTTGATAAAATAATGATCAAAAGCTTCCCAAATTGGATGATAGATATACAATTACAATTTTAAAAAAACTAGGCAAACCCCTTCTTAAAGATGGGCAGGTGACCTTTCTAAGCTGATAGAATCTTGAAAACACTGATGGATCTTATAATTATATTTCATAAGCATCTTATAGTTGAACTTGATATGGAGTCAAGAATTGGTTGGGGGAGGTACCCAGTCACCCCAAAGACATTCCATATAAACATACCATCTATGTTACATTGTATCTGCATGAAAATCCAGCTTTTAGATAAATTCTCTTGCTCATTCTCAGAGTGAGATTCTAGAGCTGTTACATGAACATCACCAGGGAGCTTTTTAGAGTTACAATATAGACCTGAGAGATCTGAAACCACACTTACAAGATCCCAGATCCACATGCAAGTTTACAAAGTTCTTCTCTAGCAGCTTTCTCCTTTCCTCTAACACTTCCCTTACACATAATGTCTAGAATTCCCACTGAGCCACAGGCCAGAAACAGACCAGAAGAGAATCATAACTATAAAGTAGGAAAAGTACTAGACGAGAGTTTGGCCTCCCTCCCAGACCTTTGTATTTGCAAATCACCTAACTTGCTGGAAGCCAAGGTTTGCAAAATTGCTATTTTTTATGTTTATTTGTTCTCCTTATAAATGCAGTGGTGAAGATAAACTGGAAAATCAGAGGCCTTTTCTTATTTGAGTATCCTATGATTCCATTACATGTGAATTGTACTACCTATTTCTATACAGGCAAAGACTGTGCATAAAGAAGTTAATTATGAGATCCTAAACCACACCCGCGTATAATTATGGGAGTAATATTTTTTAATCTAACTAATTTATTTAGGAATTTGGATGTCTTGAATTTATGCCTGTAGTTTATAATATCACCAGAAACCCTTCACAGAACTCTGAACTTGTAAGTCAGTTACCTGTTGATGCTCAAATATATAGTATATAATTTTAATAGTGCCCATTACACACAGACTTCCATTATAACACTATTTCCACTCGGTCATAATTTTATGAAAAATTCCCCTATTGGCTAAAATTTTCCAGACTTAATGACACTCTTGAGGTGGACTTTTTCAATTAAACTCCACTTAAGCCAATTTTGAGCTCTTTGAATGAAGGAAAAATATATATGCCAGACTCTTAAAACTCACTGTCAAGCAGGTTCATTTTTTAAATGTTTATTTAACACATTAACATTCATACTTCATGAGGGGACTGACTTCCTGTCTATTGATTTTCAGAAGGAGAGGGTTTTGCTTAGAAATCTCCAATAATTCTCTCAATTATCTCCTTTGCCATGGATAATTATAGTCTGTAAGGTAGGTATTTTGTTTCAAGCTTGTGGGGCCGCTTAGCATCTATTAATACACAGCAACTATCCTCCTTACACCTGGGGACAAAGTTTTCCATTTTGAGACTAAAGAGAAAAAGTCATTCAGATCATTGATCCAATATAAGTTATATAGAATGGGAGAAGAATGGATAACTACCACTATTTTGAATCACCGCTCTTTATCATCTCTAAACTTTATTTTGGAATCTACAGCCTGTACTGAATGTATTATTTCTCCAGAGGCAAGCAACCTTTGATTTATCTTTTAGAAAAATTGGAAGACAATGAATGTTTTCTGGCTTTTGGTCATGTCTCTGATCCTTTGGTTTTCTTTTTCTAACAATGCTTTGTATTCACGCTGTACATCTTCATTTGGTTGATTAGGGATGGGAAGTCTGCCAGAACACACACAGCCATCCACTGTGGTATGTCCAGCCATGGGCAGGACAAGAATGAATTCTTTGGGGAATCCCTCACGTACAGGCCTTAGTGCCAACTGACAATATATGGAATGACTTTCTTCTCAATTCCAGAGAGGTTTCACCACAAAACTATATGAAATGGATTTTTTAAAAAAGTCCTGATATATTGAATTGTTCCTTTTCCAAGCTAAAGCTTTCATACGTTGCTTAAGAAGGAATGGAGTCTCAGGAACTCCAGCTGGGTGGGAATATAGTCATGTGTCACTTAATGACATCACAGTCAGCTAGCAATTGTGTATGTGATGATGACCTCAATAAGCTATACCATTTAACCTAGGTGTGTAGTAGACTATGCCATCGTTTATGTAATTATACTCTATGATGTTTGCACAAGGATGACATATTTCTAAGAATATATCCCCATCATTAAGTAACACAAGAGTATGCTCTTCTGCAGCAGACTGAGATGTAGTGACCTGCTGACTTCTACTCAATAGATCTCAGGTATGCCTCCCTCCATTTCAGGGAAGTCTCCCTGCCATCTTTGTGTAGGCCACTATGTTTTCTGCACAACACTGCACTGATCATTTCATCTTGGAATATGCAACCAATCTCCTGCCACAGGACATTTGCACATGTCATTCCCGTTATCTAGAACACTTTAACCACTCCTTCTTCTAGTGAACTTCTATTCATCATTTTCACTTGTCACTTCTTCAGGGAAGCCCCACTTACTTCCCCAATTAAGACATAGGTACCCCTGTGGTACCTATTATTGCTATAATCTTACATTTGTGATTTTTGTTTTTTATCTATTATATACCTAATAACTCCATGGGAATCCCTACCATGTATACTCCTACTACCTGACATAGGCCCTTACACATAATAGGTGCTCAGTAATTATTTGTTAGGATGAATGAATGAACAAATTCACTTTAGAAATTCCAAAGGGAAGTCATAGAGCCTAAGGCAGCACTGCCAAATGCCTTGGCATCAGAAGAATTTGTCTGGTGTATTTTATATTGTTGTTCTAACCTTGATATATAAAATGTGTAATAGGAGAAAGTGGATGGAGAAAAAACAGTCCAGAACTTCTGAAAAAAACCTTGGTCCAGGTCTATGTAAAACACCTCCTGAGTCATAATATTGTAAACCTAGTAATGGACCTTGAAGATCATTCCTGAGGATTTTACAGATGAAGAAAATTAAGCCCAAGTTTCCACTGTAGTTACTGCAGCCCCCTGCCCTTCTAATTCCTCTTCTGTTCCTGATCCATAGTTCCCACAGGGTGACAGCACTCAAAAGTGATGAAAAAATTGAATGGAGGGCAGAATTTAATAGGAGCTGAATCCCCAGGCTGGGAAAACCACAGGAGAGGAGTAAAGTGATAAAATCATAGGTAAACCACTGGGTCTCTGAGGGCTGTGGTTAGAGAATTGAATTTCCTTCCTTTCCTCATAGATTCATTGTAGAGAACTTTACCAGGAAGTCCCCACAGGAAAAATTGTCTTTTTTCATAATCCCTAGTATACTCTTTTATTATGTAGTCTGTAAAGACAAAGGTGGTCAGAGAGAAGCAGCTACCCAAATATCACTTTTTCTTCCCTGATGGCCCATGCCTTAGGGTGAGGGTTCTAGATCATGCTTCTGTGTATAACCATCACCCATTTTGTCACTTTGGTAAGTAGTTTGATCTATTTGTGTCTCAATTCTCATCTATGAAGTGTGAACAATTAAACCCATCTTTTAGGGTTGTTGTCAGGATGAAATATAATATGGTTTGTAAAACCCCTGAGCATGTGCATAGGAAATGTTTAATATAATGTAGTTATTCAACATTCAACAGGTATGCATTGAGAGCTTACCACATGTTTATTCAGAATAAGACCAGCTAGTGGAGGGTAAGACTTGCAATAATGGGGAGGAAGGGAATACAAATTTAAGAGAAACATATTTATGGATTGGACTGGGAGCTCTGAAGTTTATAGATGAGCTAGAGCAAGAATAAGGCATTGGTTACTTTTAACTAGAATAAATCAGGAGAGCTCTTGAAGGACATTTGAACTGAAAGATCCAGCCACTAAAGAACTGAGGAAAGAGTATTCTAGCCCAGAAAATATTGGAAGTAGAGAGCACTAGTCCTCAAGGTTGTAATGTTCTTATTCCCAGTGCAATAGAAGTCATGGGGACTTTTCAAATGAAGTGAGACAGGATGAGTTATGATCTAAAAAGACCCCCCTGTCTAAACCCATAGAATGTGCAACAGCAAGAGTGAAACAAGTACTGGAAACTATGGGCTTTGGATGAGAGTGAGGTGTCGGTGTAGGTTTGTTGACTGTAACAAATGCACCCCTCTAATGGGGAGGGACTGTTCCTAGCGGGGGAGATTGTGCATGTGTGGGGGCAGGGTACATCAGGGAATCTTTATCTTCCACTCAATTTTGCTGTGAAGCTAAAACTGCTCTTAACTTCTAACATAACAAATAACTACTGGACCTCCCTGGTGGCGCAGCGGTTAAGTGCTGTGCTGTGGAGCTGTCGGCAGCGGTGACTTGAGTTTGATGCCCAGTTGGGGAGATTCCCACATGGTGCAGCAGACTTGTCCTGCCTCGCCTGCTGCTCCCCTCAGCAGTGTATTTCCGTCAATTTGCCTGTTCTGCTCCCCACTGTCTCTGGTGGGCCCTCTCACCGCCCCACGCCTCTGGCCTGTACCCCAGCTAGTATGCATAATCTTAAAAAATAAAATAAAAACTTGATTAAAGTTGTTTAAAAAAATAATTTACCCTCCCCCCTCCCCCATAAGGGCACAAAATGGAGTAGAAAAGGACACAAGGGACCACGGAGATGGATCACGGGTGAATTGGTGGTGGGTTACCCAAGGGGAATACAAAATGTGAAAGATATAAATAACAATAAAAATATATATTTTTTAAAAAAATTATTTACTTAAAAAAAAGATCCCGCTGACTGCTGTGAGGAGAATGGGTTTTAGTAGAGCAAGAGTAAAGGCAGAGAGTTTAGTTACTAAGCTTGTGGAGAAGTGAGGGTGATATGTGTGTAGATGTGGTGGCTTGGACTCAAATGGATGGGAAGGAGAGAAAACGATACAGTCCAGATAAATTTTACAGGCAGAAGTAACAAAGTGAGTAGTGGGAATCAGAGGGGAGGGTCAGGAAAAAGAAAGGAACTGAGAATGAGCCCTAGGTTTCGTCTTGAGCAACTAGAAAGGTGCAGAAAAACAGGAGAGAAGACTCTGGAGCTTGCGGTATTTGTTTTTGTTTTTACAATGAGGGAGGTGGATCAAGGATTACAGAGTTCTGGGTTGTTCAGCAAAATATGCTCCCTCTGAAGAGTTATAAGAACAAAAAAGTACTAATTTGTCAGGACCAGTGCTGTCCAGAGACTTTTAGGAAAAAGGAAAGGCATTGGTTCACTTCTAACAATGTCATTCATTCTTCAGGATGGAGGCTACTTTCTTCCAGTGACAGGGTCCTCTTATATGATATAGTGTCATTTTTGTAAGGCAGACAAGTAAATAATGGTGCCAAATAACATGCTTTCTTGTTTCCCAAGGATACCAGTTAACATTTTTTGGTCTTTTTCTATTTTTTTTTTTGAGGGGAATTTGAGACAAGCATAAAAATTCTCAAGAACTGCATAGAGCCCCTGGCACATGCCTCATTCAGAGACTTTAGCAATGTCAGAGTCAAATTCTGCTAAGATAAACTCAGAGTTTATCTTAAGAATTAAAGAGATTTTAGGAATTTTATGAAAACAAGTGATAATTAAAATCTGAAATGCTCATTTCCAATTTTATATACATTTTTTCCTTCTAATAAAAATACAATGAAAACTGAATTATGAGTCTAGAAAAAATGCCAGTCCCAACTCAACCTCTGTAAGCCACCTGCCCCACCTGGGCTTTCTTTGGTTTATCAGGAAAAAGGAATTGAGCTCCTTGTCCTTTACAGATTTCATGGTTCATCAAATTTTGGTCAGATTGAGACAAATGTTTTCACATGAATCAAGGTGATGAAGCTTTGTTCATTTGCATTTCCTGGCTTTTGACTTCCCAGATGCTCTGTAATAAGTTCATCACTTTTGATAGTGTGTCAGCTTGAAAGCTTTTTCCATAAACTCCTCTAAATTGGCAATGGATTTTGGAGAGAAGAGGCATTCTTCACGTTTGGAAGCAACTCTCAGCGTCAGCTCGTCTGGGGACCACATGTCTTGGAAAGGGGTCATGTCCAACCAAGGGCAACTCCATCACAAGTATTTCCAGCTGTGATTCTGCCTTCCAGTCACAGTGGAACCACCACAGGAGGGACTGTCCTTTGTGCTAGGCAGTGGTAACTAGCCTGGTTATCTTACTTTACAATGACTGCTGACTTGACACTAATGCAAAAGCCATGACAACAAAGTGATGGGCAACAAGACAGGAAGGAAAACGGCAAGTTGGGGAAGTACACCAATGACAGCCTAAGAGCCCATTCAGTTCTAATCTCACCATTGGCACTGACAAGGTGTGTGTGCTTGGGCATCTGGTTCTGTGGGACTCAGTCTCCTCATCTGTAAAACACCGATATTGGACCATAATCTCTCAGCTCGCTTAGCTTGAAGGTTCCAAAAGTAGCTGTGGGGCCTCATTGATGTCCATGGTATAGGACAAAAGAGCAGCAGCAGCATTTGGCCCAGTTACTGGACTTAACACTCGCACTCAGGCCCTGAAAAAGAAATCTCAGGCAAGGAGTGAATAAGCAGGAATGAGGATCACTAATGAAGGATTTCACCTTTCCCCAATGGTTTCCACTGGGGTCTTTGAGTAGGAGCCAGGGCAGGTGGCAGCTAGAGGGGAATGGTGATTAGCAAAGAGTGATCAGGTGGCACCTGCAGGGTGAGGTATTTCCTTTGTCCTTCTCTGTAGTAAAAGAATGAACAGATAGAGCCTTAGACCTCCACAAATATCTTATTGAATTAACCTTGAATATGCAGAGAGGCAGAAGCCCAAACACTTGTTAGCAAAAATATACTTTATTATTGATACTCTTCATTAAAAAAAAGATAAATCTCATATTACTTTCCTTGATTGAAAATAAAAATATCCATAGTCTCTTAAAACATCCAGCTGGGACTGGAGAATAGGGTCTAGAGGGTGACCATTTACTTTTGGTCTTTCTAAAATGGGAATTAATGACCAGAATTTGCTCCATGAAACATTTCTCACCATGAAGTTCATAAGTATTTGATCATTATGATTTCAATTATACTTGACAGTGTCAGCGAGTACCGTTGTCTGTTGTCCTGGACATGTTTCATGTATAGAACTATTGGGAGTTTTAGATCCTAAACCAAGGCATGGGCTAGCTATTCCTTCTTGAATCCTACTATTTCTTCCATTCATTCATTCAACAATATCTTTTGAGTATGACTATGTGCCATCTGCTCTGCCCTGGGGCTAAAGCATACACAGGACAGACCAATATCAGTTCTTCCCTGCTTTTTTTAATGTAAAAGTGAATTCCTTTCCTATTTTTCTAAGATCCCCTGTTAAAAAAGCCCCAACGTTTTCCTCTATTCAATGTAAATTGACCTGTGCTGCTTGCTGTTCCCATACATACACACGTAGAAAAACAACACTCATTTCCCATCTCTGTATTTTCACTTGTGTGCCTAACAGACAGTGATAACTCTACCTGATTCTCATTTACTTTTACATTTTACCCAGATTTCAAGGCTCCACACAAATCCCCCTTCTCTGGAAAGTGCTTTGCTAACAGGCAAATCCACCCAAGCTGTTGCCTCTTTTCTCCAATATTCTCTACCCTTGACCACCCATAGAAGTCACCATGTTGGAGAACACAGAAAATAATGAAGATACATAAATATGTCTGGTCAGAGGGTAACAAAGTAGTCAGAGAGTGACAGGGTGGGATACTATTTCAGAAATGGGGTTGAAGGAGAGCCTCTTTGATCTTTTCATGGCCTCCTATCCCTGCTACAAACTCTCACAGCCCCATTCCTATTTAGAGAGTATTTAGAGTCACCACTTAGACTGGTTTCTCACCACACTCAGTGGCATGATGGAGCTGAATTGGGCAAGATCAAGAGTCAAATCTATGCATCTCTTCCCAGTCCTAGTTTGGTGGGTTGAAATTGGACAAGTCAGGAGTATGTACACCATGCAGTAAATCACTGCTCTATTTTCCAGAGTGCTGGTAAACCACTCTCTACTCATGGCTGCCAACACCTGCATTTCTACATAAGGGAAATTGTGACTTTCTCTGTACTCTCTCAGAAATTCTTTAAATTTAGCAACATGTCAGTGGAGCCCATCCTGCTGCTGATAAGGTGTTTTCCTGATCTTTATGCCTAATTTAACTTGGTTAGTGGGTACAGGATGGGGACGTCCCATTGAGCTCAAGTTACCATCTATTACAAAAGTCCTTGTGACATGTCTTCATCCCATTATCCATGCAAAACATGGCCAGAATTACACAGGTCCCTGTTTGCTGCTTTAATTATCACTGCTCAGCCAAATAGCACTTGCTCTGCCACTAATGATTCTAACCTAAACTGGGAATTGATGTTGACAAAACACAAGCTGTTTCATTTTTGCAAAGGCTGATCAAACCTCCCATGGAAAACAGAGGTTTTATTTGATATCCATAATCAAAGCTCCTTTGATTAGGGGAAATTTCAGCTAATAGGCAAGGAAGTAAATCATGAAACTCCCTGAGAAAGTAGGATGGGATTCAAGATCACAAAAATAGAACTGTAGTTATATCACTGAGGTAAAATCTGACCAAGTTATCAGATTGTCCCTTGTGAAAACCTGACAAAGTGATCACTAGAAGCACATGCCCCAGGAGAGCTCCCCATGCTCACTGTTAAAATCACACCTCATTTAGGGCAGCTTGTCAAGGGAACTGACTGTGTTTTAGAGCTTAGAAAGAAATACAGTTGGCATATAAGGCAAAAACCAGGGAGAGTCTGGCCATTTTGTAAATCGAGAAGCTTATAGTAGAAAATAGGGAGCCATTGGAGTTTTTAAGCAGGAAAACAATGCAATAAAAGTTGCAATTAAACAAAATTAGTCTGGCAGTATTAGGGCAAGATCTATCTTAAGACCCTTCTATGGAAACAGAGATAGAATTAGCAGTGAGTTAAAAGTTAAAGAAAAAGAAGAGCAAAAGCATCAACTCTCTTCTACTTTTAGTAGGCAGTTTAGATAACGCATAGGCTGGAAAGTGTTCAAAGAGTCTTTGCAAAGCTTTCTCAGTTCATTAAGTTAAATTACCTCTTTGCTCGCATTCAGTATTCATGAGTGCCCAAACTAGTCCTGTCACACAGGGAAGGAATCTCCAGGCAGCCTAGGGACCTCTTGAAGACTTCTTTTCACGTGATTTCATTCTTGCAGGAAATGAGCCTCTTAGCCAATAGCCCACATACAGTGTGAGCCTCCTGTTGTCTCCTTTCTGAAACAATTGAAATCTCATCCATTCTTATGGGAATTAAGAGCCCTGTCCTGTTAACTCACATTCAAGAGTCATTAGACAGCAGTAAAAATTCAACCAAGGATACCAGATGAGTCAGACTTGGGCAGCCTTACCACCAAAAGATACGGATTTCACACCATGTGGCGAAACACAAAGACTGCAGCCCAAGAGCTGATGGTCAAAGTCCATGTCCCTACCTGGGACAGCTGTCCCACTTTACCACCTCATGTGACTCCTATTCAAGAGCCAACTAAAGTCTCTCCTCCTAGGTGAAATCCCTCTCAGCAACTCTAGCTCACAGAAGTTCTTTAACTTGTCTCCTTTTGGATGTTATCATGTATAAATTTTCTGTCTAAATAGATTATAAACTCCTTCAAGGCAAAATCATATTTTATGTTATTTGTGTTTGGTACCATTCGGAGAAGAGTAAAATATTGGTTAATTTTGAGCTCCCTAATCCTCTATTCTAAATTATGCTCACTATTGTGAGCTGGTTTAAGTCTCCCAAGCCCAAACCCAATCATTTATCCCTCATTTTCACCACTCATCCTGATTTTTCCTTTCCAAAGACATAGAGATCACACAAAGTAAGTTCCCACCACTTCTTTCCTTCCATGAGTTTTATTTTCCTTCCATGCTTCTTTAGAGGAAGGATTGTTCCTCATTGACAAAGCTGACATTTTGGAGTTTGCTTCAAGAATTGCCCTTTTATCTCCAAATCTTCAATTCATCCTCCTTCCACTCAAAATATCACAAATCTCCCCACTTCACTCTTTCCTAGCATTAGTGTTCTATTTCTCCTAAAACTACTTTTTCCCAAATTATTTTTAAAAATCAGTGTGAACTCACTGTTTCTTTTGCCCCATCATATATGATTCCTTTGACTTTTTTCAATCTTGGTTTCTCTCATTATCAATTAATTGAAGCTGTTCTCTTAAGATTTCCCACCCAAACTCAGGACTGGAGTCCTGTGTTAATTCCCTTGGGCATGACATTGCACCACTCAGGTCCGTCATCATGGAGGGCAGACCATTCAGATGAGGACATGTGATCAGTAGACCACCTCAGTCATCAGCTCTAAGGTCAGCTAAGTCACCTTGGCTGATGTGACACCTCTCTCAATCATCCACATCTAAGGTTGCAGATATAATACAAAATGCCTAGTTTAATTTGACTTTCAGATAACCTATACATTATATCTATATAATGTATATATGTTTCATGTAATATTGAGGACATACTCATATTTCAAAAGTATTCTTTGCTTAGCTGCAATTCAGATATAACTGGGCATCTTGTATTTTTATTTACTAAATTTGAAAATTCTATACATCCAGTGACTGAGGGGGGAGAGCATAAAGGCCAGAATGTTCTGTCCTAAAGGAGGCAGCTCTGATGACAATACTCCCTCCAGAGCTCCATGAAGTGCTAGCAGGACTTTGCTGGACCAGTATCACAATTTGCCCTTTATTCTCTGCATAATCCTGCTCCCTTCCTCTCACTTTGCAGGGGTTGAGCAATCAATCAAAGCATACTTCACATCATCTTCTATCTCAGTACCTTTCAGGAACCCATCCAGAGACATCTCTCTATCCTGAGTTCCCTCTTAAATATCCAAAGAAACAGAAAATGTAATTTCAACCATGGAAAATAGGAAAGATGAACTGAAATGAGGAAACAACCAAGCATCCTCTTACTTCAAACATGTGAAGAAAAAAGCATCCTGGACAAAGAGTGGACAATATTCCTAGAAGACCAAAATACAATGAATAGAAAGGTTGAAGAAATTAAGAGTGGTACAAAAATAGAAATACAAAAGTCCTTTATACATATGGAAAACATTTAACATAATTAGGAATCAAAGAAAAGCAAATAAAAGTGCCATGGGTCTACCAATGTTTGCTTGACAACTTGATGAAAATACAAGAAGGATAAAGAAAGAAGGAATATAGCCAGTATTGTTGAGGATATGAAGGAGTAACCAATTGTATATTTTGCTAGTAAAAATTCCATGCTTAGAAATTAACCTAATAAACACATGTATAAGCACATATGAGTTAAAGTGTTTAAAATGTCAAAATTAGAAATCACTAATAAGGAAACAAATTATGGTAACCCTGTTACAACCAGAATAACTTAGTCATTTAAATTATCTGTGCATATTCATTGACATGGAAAGATATTCATGGTATATTGCTTTATGAAAAATAAAACAGATTTATATTACTATAAAATAATGTCCCATTTTTATTTATAAAAACAATTTGGGAAAGATCTAAATAATAAGAGTTTATCTTTGAGAGGTGGGATTACAGGTGATTGGGCTTTGTCCTGGTTATAGTAATTTTTAATGTTTTCTGCAGTGAACAATACTTTTTGTATGATTTTAAAAAAACACACTTCTTTCTCTTATGCACCAAAACCCCCAGACTTTTTCTCCTTCAACCTCATCTTTTAAAATTTTTATTTAAATTATTTATTATATTGTGGTAATGCTGATTTATACCACTATATACATTTTAGAGGTATAGGGTCACACCTTTTCAAATATATGTTGCCACATCATGCCACAACCAGAGCACCAAAATCCTCCACCACAATCTATTAGGTCCCCACCATTTTTTTCTCCCCACCTCTCCCTCTCCCCTTCTGGTAACCTGTTCTGCAGTCAGATTTCTAGGGTTTGTTTTGGCTTGATTTAGTTTGGTCCCTTTACTTTGTTTATATTCCACGTTTGAGTGAAATCATCCAATATTTGTTTTTCTCCTTCTGTCTTACTTGGCTTGGTATAATTCCTTCCAGTTCCATCCATTGTCACTGATGACAACATTTCGTCTCTTTTATAACTGAGCACTACTCTATTGCCAATATATACCACATTTTCTTAATCCACTCATCTGACTTAGGCACTTAGGTTATTCCCATAACTTGTTTATTGTAAATAATGCTGCAATAAATACAGAAGTGCATATATCCCTTTGACTTAATGTGGGATTTTTTTTTTTTGGCATTCTTTAGTTAGATACCTAGGGGTAGAATTGCTGGATCATATGGTAGATCCGTTCTTAATATTTTGAGAAATCTCCACACTGTTTTCAATCTGGACTGGACCAGTCTACATTACCTTCAACAGTCAACAAGTGTTCCACTTCTTTTTAGCATTGCTAACACTTATTTCTGGTATTTCTGATATGATCAATTCTCACACTGTGAGCTGGTATCTCCTGTAGTCTTGATTTGTATTCCCTGCTGATTAGTGATGATGAACATTTTTTCATGTGCCTGTTAGCCATGGACCTCATTCTTGTTTGTGCAACCTTCCTGCAACATTTCACATAGCTGACTCTCTAAACTCATTTCCATCTTCTTGTCTTTGCATTATTTCTACCTCCTCCAGATGTAACTGTTTCCCTTAGTTCTTTTTCCTTCTCATCCTTTTATTGATATTACCCAATTATTATATCATCAGCACACTTCCCTTTTCTCTCTTACTAAATGACTTATCGGATTGCCTATATTAGATAGTTCAAACATCTGATTCTTAGCCATATTGACTTACCTCACAAGCATGTAAAATCTTACCTCCAAATATGCCTGTTGAACTTCCAGATTCCAATGTTTATTCTGCATTTGCTATTTTTGGTGAACAGTACCTGGAGATGACACCACAATAACAAGGAGAACACACCTTTGAGGACTTGCTTATTTTAATATACTTAATGACAAATGTTTCCTCATGTTTTCCCAAATCAGCTTTTTTCTGATCTTTATTTTTTGGTTACCAGTACAACTATTATTGTAGTTTGGTAGCCTTGCCTATTGTAGGTATTAATTAATTAAACAAGTGAGGGAGATGCTAAAGTGATAATATTTGGGCTCAACTATATATTGGAGTAATCTTGGAAGTTTTAAAAATTACTGATGCTTGTTTTCTACTCCCTAGAGAGTCTGGTTTAATTGGTCTGAAGTGACACCAAATTTAGGAGTTGAATATTTCTCTGGATGATTGTAATGTACACCCAGGCTTGAAATTCACTGTACTAGAGAAAACTGAAATTTATTAATAATTTCATGCTAAAAGCAGACAGGTCACACCTACTACTGCTGCTACTACTAGCAATATTGTCTAGCAATATCACTCAGCTCAACATCTTTCTCCTGAATGGAAGAAGCTGACTTGGTTTCCACAGTGCGGTCAACTCTATTTCAGCTCCTTTCTTTACACCATTTCCAGAATGCATGCAGGAAAGAGAGTCATTCTGTCATTTTGATACCTTCATGCTCTGGCCACACAGATCTTTCAGTGTTACTCCACACACACTTCGTTTAAACAGAACTCCCCATTGCTTCTCAGACATTGCCTCTTCCCTGACTTTATTTTTGCCTTTTCTATTTCTTTTACCTTGACTCTCCTTCCCACTCACCTCAGTCAATTTCATAGTCTTTTAACTCTAAGAACCACTGATGGACCAACCTTGATAGCATGTCCTCCTACCTACCCCCAGGAACAATTCCCCGCTCTCCTAAGCTCCCAAGTATAAGCTTTTCTTATACTTAATAAACTGTGTCACATGGAAAAGTTATGTGTATACATATCATAGACTTCCAATCAAATTTTAAGCTCCTTGACAGCAGATGCTAAAATCCCTTCATCTACATAAAATAGTGAAGATGTTCAATGTGAATCATCTTGTCTGAGTCAAACTGTCACTTAGCCTGTGTGTGACATTTAGGGAAATGACTTACCTCCTTTCTGAGCCCCAGTTTCCTCCTCCACTGAATGAAGACACTATGACCTATCAAGATTGCTCTGAAGGTAAAAGGAGGAAATGTATATAAACTACTTAGTATAATAATTGCTCCACGTGGCCTCAATGATGATGGTGATCTGCATTTGATGACTAAAGTGTATCAAGAAAGACTTAATTGTGTGAATTTGACAGCATCTTTGTATAGTAAATAGATGGCAAATAAAAGCTCTCAGATTTGGAGAATGTTATTACATTTCCCAACATTATTCCCTAAGACAACTCATGGTATTACTGCAGTTTTCAATTATTCCAGGCAGCGAGGCCTGCTTCCTGATAGTATGCAAATTTCCCAGCTTGATGCCATCTTTAAGATTCTAAATTTAATTTTGCAATGACAGCTTTCTTGAAAACTCTGCCACTCAGAGACCTCTATGTCCTAAAGTTGTTACTTTGTGGAAGACAACATTTTTAATCGAGTAAAACAGTGATGGAGAGCATGTCAGATATCCATGTAGGATATAATCATTTGTGAAACATGAAATCCTGCTGTTAAGACTTCAGTGCACCAAGAGAGCAACAAGCTATTTCTATCTAGCTGCTGATAGCATTGTAGCCTCTGGATCTAAAATGAGATCTATTTTAAATGTAATTCATTTTCTGAAGGATAAATAACAAAGGCCTCTTCTGTATGCAACTGAGTCAGAAGACCAAATGCTATGCAGAGAGTAGGGTAAGAGAAGGTGAAGACTCCGACCACAGCTTTGTCAGGGAGCAAGAGATTGATGTTAAAGGAGAGAAAAGAAACTTTAGCTCTCCCTCTACCTCCTCCTATGTCCTTTTTGCATCATTTATAACAAATGTCTCCTCCCCTACCCAGCCACCAAAAGTACTATACCACAAGACTGAGTTTCAGGCCTCCTTTTCTTCCTAACTCCTTCCCATGAGCTCTCAAACACACCCATGAATTCAATGACCAATGACAGCCAATTGTGTGTTTTAAACCCACCTAGCCTCCCCCAGAAGTAGCACTTAGCTGAATGTCTACTCTGCATCTTCTACTTGGATTCTCAAGGGTTCTTTGAAGACAACATATTCCACACTAGCTGTCACTTCTACCACCTAAGTGATCACACCATAAACCCAGGAGAAACCCTTAACTCTTCCCTTGCCCTGGTGCACCTTAAGATTTGTAGGGCCCATATCAGGAGCTCAGCTAAACGACTCTGCAGTATGGCTGTATTGGCATTCATTGTTCCCTGAGGGAACTTTACAATTAATATGTACACAGACTCAAGTCCCTCTTATCTTCTAGAATAAGAATACACAGTAAAAACCCTTCGTGGTCCCATTCTTCTAGCCATGGAGGTAGAAAAGACCTAGGGAGTGAGGAACCACAAAAACCAATCAGTGTCTTTAAAAGGAGATTATGATAATCTCATCATAAAAGCTGAAGAATGGATTTATTTCCCTGGATTCATTAGGAACCTCCATTGTATTGGCATCCATTTTGTTAAGCCAGGTAGCCTTCAGGGATCTTAACTAGTCTCCTCATGCAAGTACATGTCCTATATAACATTCCACAGTGTCAAAACAAATGTATATTCCACATATGACTCCCCAGCAGTCCTTGTGATTAACAGCCTCCCCATCTCCTAGGGCCTTCCTCTTTTATGCATTTCTTAGATAAGATCCTCAGGGAACTTACTAAAATGCTCCTCTTTCTGGTTTGAATTGAACAATGCAGCTTTCATCTGGAAATTCAAAAGATTCTACTAAAGATCCAATAATCACTTGTACCCAGGGCCTGTCCTTTTTGTCTGTGCCCTGCCCTGCCTGTGTGTACTTCCTCCAGGACCTGTGTGTAATAAACTTTCTATTTTAATTTCTCTTATGATCTTTTGTTGAATCAGGAGTTATCATCTGACACCTAGTATGCGCTTAACAAATGCTAATTTAACAAAGCCATAACAGCTCAGCATTAGAGTATAAGTAGAGCTCATATACATGCATATATAATTTTCTATGTTTATGTAAAGAATTTATATCATACTTTATTAGTCAGGTCTACACCAGAATAATATGAGTTATTTAATATAACGAAATATTCCCCAGCCATCATGTGTAACTCTCACAAACACCACACTAGTTTATGAATATTCTAGAACAAAGCAAAAACATGGATGCTGAGTACTACTGAGAAATTGCAATTTGTTCTGAAGAATTCATGTCATTTGTACTACAGGTTACACAAAGATTTCGACAAGTTAATGTGTTTTTTCTTTTAATCAGACATTCCCTTTGATCATATCCTCTGCATTGTAGAGCATTGGAAGCAAAAACAAAATCCAAAAGCCTCCACAACATTTGGACACTTTCATGAACAGGATTTGGTATGAAGAGAGGGAAAGAAACATCTACCTGGTTCCTGAACAGTCTTAGTCCTGAAAGCAGATGTTTAAAGTTAGAGTTAATAATTGACTCAGGAAGCTTCACTTACTTATTAATAAATTCAATTTTCTCTGTTTGTGATAGGTGGGGTTTTCTAAAACAGGGGTTAAACATATTTTCTCTTTAAAGTAAGTATTGGAGACTTTGCAGGCCAGGCAGTCTCTGTTACAACTACTCAACTCTGTTTTTATAGCACCAAGTAGCTACAGACAATATAGAAGTGAATGCGTGCAGCTGTGTTTCAATAAAAGTTTATTTTTAAAAAGACAGGGTTTGGATTTGATCAATGGGCTGATGTTGGCCAACTTGTAGTCTAAAGTCTAAGACCAGAGTAGGGTTCCATCTGCCTAAGGCTAAGAGTAGTTGTGCCCTCACTCTCTATTTCTAATTAATTATCATATTCTACAGTCTATGCCCTAAAAAATATTTCAAATCTATTTACTGATGAACATTTTATCATAATCACCATGGTCAAAACCCTTTTATTTTCCACCTGGGCTGCATTTTGGAATAGTCTTTTAAAAGACTTCTTACTTCAGTGTTGTTCAAACAATCTCCCATCCCATTTCTAAAGCCCCCTTCCAGCTACCCAACCAAAAAATGTATGTTGGAAATCTCCACAGAATGTGATGCTATTTGGAGATAGGGTCTTGACAGAGATGATAAAATTAAAATGATGTAATTAAAGTGGGTCCTAATTTGACACAACTTATGTTCTTAAAGGGAGGAACTTGTACATAGAAAAACAAGGAGTCACAAGAGAGGAAAGACAGTATGAAGACATAGGGAGAATACCATCTACAAACCTAGGAACACCTGAGGTTTCCAGAAGCTAGGCAAGAAGCATAGAACACATTCTGTCTTGTGACCCTCAGATTAACTAATCTACTATTACAGACTGAACTGTGTGCTCCCCAAATTCATATGTTGAAGCCCTAATGTCCAGAACCTTAGAATGTGATTCTATTTGGAGGTAGTGTCTTTAAAGGAGTAATTCAGATGAAACACAACACTAATCTGCTCTGACCACTGTCCTTATAAGAAGTGGAGGTTTTGATACAGGGCAAGAGGGGCACTAAAACTGGCTAAGGGCACTGCCCAAACTGCTTACAGGTCACTATCTTAGTTCTGCACCCACAGTCACAATTGCAAGGGTTAGGGAACAACAACAATGGGATTTATTTAACAAACCAGGGAAAAACAAAGAGTTACTGAGGCCAAAAAATGGCCGTTTACCTCACTCAAAGCGATGTCCAGTCCTTTAAGTCCCAAATAAGAAACAGCAAAGGTGGCGTCTTCCTGCCACTGAGGAAGTAGAGCTCCTCTTCCGAATAGGCCATGTGTATAAGATGGCGTCTTCCTGCCTCTGCAGACACGCAGCAGCCAGACTGTAGGCTGGGTTCCAACTCATGAGGACAACACAGGACACAACTGGAGATGCTCCTGGAGCTGCCGTGGTGCCCTAGCACAGCACCAGGCCAGCAACACTGAAAACAGCAGCTCCGGTGGCCAGCCGGCCCCACAGACTGCACATGCATTTTAGGAAGGCGCCCGTTCGGGCCTTTGTCTTCTTTCCTCTGCTGTAGCAGAAAGAAAACCGGGAGCAGTTTCTGTTGCTCGGCTACTTACTGTAGCGCCAGCAGGACACTAGGCAGTTTCCTTATGAATTAGGCAGATGGCCAAGTCCAAGTTCTAGAGCCCGCAGTGGCTTTTTCGGCTTGTAATCATCTTTTTGCAGCAAGGCAATCAGGTACAGGACAGGCAAGGGGGCCGGGGAGCCAGGAGGCTGGTAGGCCTCCTAGCCCCTGGCAAATCTTCATTTTTTTCTGGGCTTTCTAGTGTAGTCTAGGGTGTCTCTGCCTCTGCTCCCGCTGCTTCTGTCCCACTCCTGCACTGCCGCGCCCCTCCTGTTATGCTCTCCCTGTGATGCCGCCCTTATAGCCTCGGCCTCCAGGCCCAGGTGTGCCCACTCACGCATGCGCACGCCACCACGAGGCACACATGCAAGACCACAGGTGCCCATCATTAAATCTAATGGCGGTGGGGTGGAAAATGTTGATGCCTCTTTTATTTACCCTACACTTAAAAAGCCTTCCAACTTTCCCTCTTTAAGATTGGCACAGGGGGATCAAAGTCTTTGGCCCCAAAGTTACTGAAGATTCCAAAAATGCTCAATCCACATCCTGGCGGCTCATAAGCTCCTAGTGACTGATTCCCAAACTCTTAATCATGGCGGCTGCATCACCTGCCACTGGATCTCCTCCTCTAAATCTTGGTAGCTGAATTTCCTTCTCCTTTCCTTTTATTTCTTATCAGAGTCTCCACCCCAAACTACAATACCTTTTAGCATTTTCCCTGGGGCTATCTATCCTCACCAGCAACCCTCTCAAGGGGGCACCACCTATACTGGACTTTGGTCTCAGCCCAGGTTACAGTTTGGACACACAAAGGACACCAGGGATGCTTTACACAGAAGAGAGACCATGTGGGACACAGCAAGAAGGCAGTTACTTAAAAGCCAAGGACAGTGTCCTCAGGAGAAACCTTCTAACACCCTGATCTTGAACTTCCAGTTTCCAGAATTGTGCAACAATAATTTTCTGTTGTTTAAGCATGTGCATTTCCCCATAAACAAAACACAATCTTAATGTTGCATGTCATACACAAGGTATACAAGGTATCAAGATTTCTCTTTTGCTTAATATTATTTTTGAGAGCTAATCAGGTCATTCATGGAGGACTGATGAGGCTCAAAAACCCTGAATTTGCAAAAACCCTGCACAAAGGGTCCAGAATATGTAGGAGCTCTTATTCCTGATATTGGTTCTCAAGCCTATGACTTAGGCTTGTTTTCTCGAGGTCGACTCTTCTAACCACCAGCCTCAGATTCACCTGTTGGCATTTTAAATTTAAGATGCAGACTCAGAGCACCACGCAAACCAATGGAGTCAAAGTATTAAACAGGGCAAGGGCCTCTCTAGTCCGTATGTGTATTGAGCCAGCTTCTGGAGGAGTTTGGATGCACACTGAAGTTTGAGTGTAGGCTCTGACTGAGGGTCTATTTGAAGGATAAACTGCCCCCCTCCTTTATGAAACCATTTCACCTGGTTTTTACTGTCATTAGGAGGTTGGGGTGAGACGTTTCTTCTTAGTGGAGCTGACAATAGCTCTGTTGAGGGGCTTGAAACTCAGTGGACAGAAACACAGGCAGCTCTACTCTGTCAGCTCCCCAGATAGCCGGGCAGGCAGCACGCAGTCCAAAGGAACTTTGACCCTCTCAGCACACTCCAGATTGTCAATGAGCTTATTGAACAGGCCCTGAAGGCTACATGCATTGGCAATATTCTCCTCATGTCCATAAAGCTCTGCCAGCCAATGTTAGCTCACAAAGCAGAGACACGTATTCCTCTCTTCATCTGCATGGTCTTTTCGGAGAGGCAATGATGCAAAAATAAGCAACACTAAGAAGGATTCAAAAGCATAAAAACAAAACTTTCAGAAGAGATTTCCTAAGATAATAAGATTTCCTTGCAACAGTATTTTTAGTAACAGACGTGATTATGGAAAATTTATCTTCGTTGGGAAACTGAGCTTTTACATTTATGCTTCAAGTAATGTCCATTTTCAAAGTTTAGGTTGCAGAGTAGTGAAGTTTATATTGAAACCTGAAGAAGGTTTTTGCAGGGTTTCCCTTCCAGTGACACACAGAGAGTTTGCCAAGGAGACAAAGATGTTTGCAGACACAGGTAAGTGAAAGTTATTATCCAAAAAGGGCAGAAAGCTGCATTTGAAAGGAATAGGCTTGTTTACAGTCACCTGCATAAACACAGGTGGGCACTCTGGGAAGAACTCTGCCTTTTGCCAGGGCACAAGTTGTTCTGATCTTATTCTGATCCTTTTCAGGGAAGGCTCATTCCTTTTGAAATTTTTCTTTATTGTTAAATCAATCACTTCTAGAGTGTGACTGGGTTAATTTTCAAGGGCAGGTGATTCTCTGTAATGGCCATCAATCTCCATACCCTTACCTCTGGTCCATGCCTACTGGACATTTTCTATAACAGTCCTTTATAATGACTGACAATTCCCATATCCCAATCTCTGGGCCACACTTGAGGATTTTTCATTTTTATAGCTAGCTTAATGATGATGTTAATCATTTTTACCCCACCTCCAGTTACTGGTCTTGTGATGCCTCCATCCCAAATTTTCTAATCTGTTTCCATCAATACCATTGTTAGTTCTCCTTCATCTTGGAATAGATAATCGACTATCTCTGAAGCTTTCAGGAAGACTGTTAGAGCAAGAGATAAATGTGTGAATTCTCAAATGGCACTGAACAAAGGTGAAGTACTCTTAAAGCAAGTGGAGGATTGGGACTTAAATCTCTCTAGACGTATACATTTCTAAGAGTTAGTATCTATGAATAGCCAATTGATTTTCTCCGAGTTCAAAGTAAATGGGTCATATTCTTCATGGCTCCTAAATCTGTCTTGCAAGTTCCTGAAGTTTTCTTATTCATACAACAGAGCTGGGGACGGTACCATTTGGTGTTAGGGGGAGGGGTGGGAGAGGTTGCTGGTGAGAAGTAGCTGGTCTTTTAAAGTGTTTCATTTCAACAACTTCACGGTAACATATTGGCACAAAAGCTGTGAGGTGATAAAGCATCAGGCAAGCAGTATGAAAGGAAGAGCAGCATGTTCAATGTGAGCTTGACTCATAGGGGTCAGTTGAGGAAACAGAGAGAGGTAAACACAGATGAGGCTTTGACATTGTGCTAGCTTCTCACCAACCTCCAGGACAAGCCTTGAGGTTATCCTGACCTTCAGAGGCTAAGAGTGGCATCTGTTTACAAAGGCTTGGTACTCCTGGTGTAAAAGTCTCCTTCTACTGCTGGCCTGTGTAAGTACCAATAAGGGGAAGGGAAAGTCAAAGCTTCTCAAACTAACTAAGTTTCCTTTCAGTTTTTAAACAGAAGATGAGTCTGTTTTCTGTCCTAGGTGGAAAATTCCAAGTGTCTGTCACTGTGAAGGTTTCACCAGTTTCCTTCACATTGAGAACTCCAGTATACAGCTGAGTGCCCAAGAGCCCATCCTTCCTTCTTGTCTGCTTGCTCTGATTGTGTTCTGGTCTCCATCCTTCCCCACTTGAGATAGGAATAATTTCTGCATGGACTGTTCAGATAAGCATGGCAATCCCATGCCCTTTGTCAGTGGGGTTATCTTAGAAAGGGGCATGTGATCCAATCCTGGCCAGTGAGAGAAGAGCAGGCATTTTGGGTCTTCTAGAAATGGTTTCCTCCATCTGAAACAGAGAGATGCAGTGAAGGAGTCCTTTCCTCCCTTGGACATTGTCCTGTCTGGTGTGACCCTGGGAACGTTGAAGCTGTTTGAGATCATAAAGAGAGTTATGGCAGCAAGACGATGAAAACGGAGAACCTGTCCAGTCTCGGAATTAACCACACTTAGCACTGGCCTCTCTCAGATCTCCTTACTAAGTGATGTGTGAAGCTTTCTCTATTGCTTAAGACGAATTTAATTTGGTGGTTTTGTTCCTTGGAACTTAAAGTATGTTGATACAAACACTGACATTCTCAAGTTGATGGTAATATTTTTCATTCTGTAGCTGCCCATTTCAATACACTCAATACACTCAATTTTCAAGAGAACACAGACACAACACCAAATGGGATGCAGGGTAGAGTGACAGTCTCTGCATAAGACCCATTTGGAAGGGGCTTTACCCTTACCCAACTTACCAAACTGAATAAAAATGACAATAGCTTCAATTACAACTGTGTGTGTTCCAGGCACAGTGATATGCATATTATGTCAATTACCTCTTTCAGTTCTAATGATCTATCTATTTACTTATGTTGTTTTGAAGACAATACGTTACTTGGGAAATACTGAAAATCATTCTTGAATAGTCACAGAGAATAACACCATTCATTTTGGATACTTTATACATGGTATATTCACATTCACTCTGACATTTGATTTTCCCAGCCTCCCAGCACATGAAAAATTAAACTGAGAACACACAACTAGTAAGCAGCAGAAACAGTAGCAGAACCTCAACCTTGCTCAGTAATTTTTTTTTACTCTTATTCCTTATACACACTGCTGTTATCAGTGTGAGATTATTTTTTCAAAACAAAGTACACATTCTATTACTGTGACCTAATGCCTTGCTACTTAAATTGAGGTCTGTAGACCAATATCCTGAGAACTTGTGATCAACCCCCACCCTGGGATCTGCTGCATTTTCAAAGATTTCCAGGTGATCTGAATGTAGATTAAAGTGTGATAAGCACTGGGCTGCAAAATATGGAGGAAAGAAGGTCATAGTGATTTTTTAACATTAAAGGAAATTTAAGAAACATCAAGAAAGTGCCAGTAACAGGATGCGAGACATCCAGTAGGATGTCTGGGCAGTGTTTACATGAGTTTATGCTAAGTTTCTGGCACAAATCAATTGGATGCTTCAGGTTCCAAATAAAAGAAGATTCATTTTGGCTCTAATATTAGTATTTACACTGAAATGTGGAGAGGCACACTTCTGAATATAAACACAAAATAAATCAAGAGTAAGTAAAATTCAGCACTAGGATCTAACCTACAGACTGGATCCAAGCCAGCCCAGCCCAGTTTAGAACAAACACCACTGGCCAACTATGGAATATCTTGGAGTGTGAGCAAGTAAGGCTGCGATGGCTGCTTTAAGCCACTAACTTTAGGATGACAAATTGACTGTGGACCAACTTAATATTGTTCTGGAAGAACTAACTCAAGCAATCAGACCAATAGAAAAGGAGTGACAATTGTACATATTAAAAAGTAGGAGACAAAATTAATAGAAACAATAGGATTATCTGCTGGAACATTCAAGACAAGGAAATGAATAACAATTAGAATAATTATTATAAATTAATTATTATTGGAATAGTTGCTAGAATTGCTAAAATTAATAAATATATCAGTATTTGTATAAACATTAAAGCATTCAGCGGTGAACATATTAATATTCATCAGAGTAACAACATAAAATATTAGGAATTTTAAATTAGTGCATAATATATATTTTATTCGCAAATTATCCTCCAAGTGAATATAATTCCAATAAAAATGGCAAAGAGGCTATGAAAAATCAAGGATTACAGCATTTATTTAAAATGAATAAAAATAAAGAGAGACCAAAAAAATCTAACAGAGGAAGGAGGGCTTTCCATACCATGTATTAATTTGAATATCTTTTTAACACTAATATACATCAGTGTATATTTTATATATGAGATATATAAGAATGCATTAATTTTACATTATACTTTATATTATAATTACTTTCTAGAAAAAGTAACATAGTAGTATGTTTATTTACATAAGAACAGTAATTTAAATAATGTGACAGGATAATAGAAATAGATCAATGGAGAAGAATAGATTAACTTCAGTTTTCTCATCTAAAGATTGGCAATGTAGATAAATATATCTGAGATGTAAAATACTACATGGTAGCTATTCATAATTTGAAAGCTGCACTAAGAGCAAATCTTGAAAGTTCTCATTATAAGAAAAGTCATTTTTGTAATTATATGTGGTGTTGGAGGTTAGCTAGACTTACTGTGTGATCATTTCACAACATACATAATGAATAATTTTTTGTAAACTTGAAACCAATATAGTGCTATATGTCAACTACACCTCAATAATAAAATATATACTTCAATAATAAAAGTATTATGCAAACAAATTTTTGAGTAAAATAAAGTATAAAGCTGCAGAGCAAAAAAAAATATGCCAAAGTAATAGTACCACTTTGAATGAATTGCCACGATGATTTAATGGAAACAATTTTTTAAATTTTTATATAGTTTATTTATATATATTTTACATCATTGTTCATTTTTGTACAATGTTTGCTTTCTCCTCTCAGGTGTAGTCCCCATAGAATTCCCACCACCAAGTCACCTGTGTACCATCACCATAGTCCCTCGTGCTCTTTCCTCCCTTGTTTCGATCCCTCTGTAGAATGTCTCTGATTTATAGTTGTCTATTAATTTTTTTATTGTTATTAGTTTTCCCTGGCCCCTTGTTTGGTTCGCCTATATTCCTCCTATAAGTGAAACCATCGATATTTTTCTTTTTCCTTTTGACTTATTTCACCGAGCATAATCCCTCCTAGTTCCATCCATGTTGCTGCAAATGGCATTAGTCTTTTTTGATTGCTGAATAATATTCCATTGTGTATATATACCACATCTTCTTGACTCAGTCATCTGTTTTTGGACATTTGGAATGTTTCCATATCTTACCTATTATAAATAGTGCTGCAATAAACATAGGGGTGCAGGTGTCCTTTTGAATTAATGTTTTTGTAAACTTTGGGTGGATTCCTAGGAATGGAATTGCTAGGTCATATGGTAGCTACATTTTTAGTAGACTGAGGAACCTCCACACAGCTTTCAATAGTGGTTGGACCAGGTTGCATTCCCACTGACAATGCAGGAGTTTCTTTTTCTTGCCAATATTTGTTGTTGCTAGTGGAAACAAATTTTTTTTTTAATGAGCTCATTGCAGTGTCTGCCATACTATATACTGTATTTAAAAGTTTCAACATTCACTGGAAACAAAAAGGGTCAGTAGAGCCTGCCATCTTGTAAAACACTGTCTGAGATGGAATCAAAAGTCAAAACCCACAGAGTAGGGAGTGCCCTGGTACAGAACATTTAGTAAGATGTTAGGAAATAGAGAAAGGCCCAAGTACCATAGATGGCATTGAATTACTCCCTAGCTGTCATCTCCCTTTCTCCCATGCTCAAACTAGCAGATCATAGAAAAATTAATTAAAATAAATACAGTCCTCACGGACAATATACAGTAATGTAAAAGACATAAATAAAAATAACAACTGGAAAAAATAAATAAATACAATCCTCAAAAACGTAGTATAAAGGGAGGAGAAAAATAAATATATCCCAAATTAAACATGTGCAAGATAAAAAGAAGCAACATGTTAATTCCCTATATAACTTCAAATGGGATTAAAAAATAAAAAGAGAGAGCAGACCTTCTAGCAGTTGGACTGACCTTGAAGGCATGGAATTACACGGAGCTTCCTGGTGGGGAAGGAAAGAGGAGCACATGCACAATCAAACGGCTCCGGGTCCCACTCCCTTCCACACCTGCTGGCTGTGTGCCTGAGCAGGTTAGAAAGTCTTTCTGTGCCCTAGATTCCTGCTGTGTGAAATGAGGAAAAGCACTTATCTCAGAGCTGTAAAGATTCATGGGAAAACACACGCACAATGTTTAGGATAGTGCCTGGCACATAATAAACACCCCATATATTTGCTTTCATTACATGGAGCAAGCAGGTAACTGGCAAAAAAGACAGCTTTGTAAAGATGGCCCTCACTGGGAAGAGAGATCAAAGTAGGGGAGAAAAGAGCACAAGGGATTCTGGCGTGAGTTGGTGGTAGGAAAACTACGGGAGATGCACAATAATGTAAAGGATATAAATTAAATTAAAAAAAAAAAAGACATTCCTCACTGGCAGAACCCAGAGTCACTGTCAGTCATAATCCATCTTTGGAAAAGCCTCAGTCACAGTTACAGAGGGAAGGCCTGCGACCTTACACTAACCCCTGACTTGCTCAGTCCAGGTGGTGGCAGTGGCTCCCAGCAACAAACAGCTCTCAGCTCACAAGGCCCAGAATGGCAGGCAGCACAAGGGGGTGACCAGCATCCTGTCAGAAATGGTCAGGCTGCTGTCAGGAGACCTAACTTCCTGTCATCAAGCCAGTGGGAACTCTATTGACCAAAATTTAGATATTAGAAGGAAATGAGGGCTGAATCATAAAGAGGTGAGACTTTACCATTCGGATTATTCTCACACAGGTATCCCAACACAAGGGTTCCCTAGACGGCGGCGGCCAGCAGCAGGTATGGAACCCCCGCGTCTCCCTGCCCTGGGTCCTGTGGCTGCAGGAAGGGCCTGGGATCCGCTCTGCCCCCTCCTGCCTGCGTCACAGCTGGGGAAGTGTGAAGCGTCCCCAGAACAGATGCCGGGAGCTCGCCAGTGCCGCAGATGAGTCTCTGAGGACAACCTCAGTTGTAGGACAAATGACGATGTGAGCGGAAAGGGTGATTATTCATTACTGAAACTTCAGAATAGTCTCCAGCCAGCGCTAAGATGATAAAACAACAGAAAGAACCTCCGTTCTGCTGGACAAGCCCCCAGTAACCTTTGCCACTGAACTAAAAGCTTTCAAAGGGTGAACAGAAGTGCCATAAATCTCAGGGGCGAGGTTAAATATTTGTCACTGAAACACTTAAGGCTTGTTTCAAACCCATTCCTTTCTGAAAGTTTATAACAAATAACTGGGTGACTTAACCTCTACAAGAGCATCTCCTTTTTCACCACAAATGGAAACAAATGGTCTATAAAGAGCGGGACCCTGCCGATGGGCGATTCCCAACCACTGTGTGGTCTCCCTGTCCTGCCCAAATGGGTGAGCTGCCCCTTTTGTTTAGACTAAACCGGCTCTTGCTTCCATGACATTAGGGCGGCAAAGGTTTTAACTGGACTTTCTTTTAAACTGCCCATTAATCTTCCCTCCCCTCTCCCTGTTGAATGAATGAGTAAAGTAAATTATTTACATTCGGATATTGCAAGAACTCTCTCCACATTAAGCTTTCATCCGAGCCACAAATATGTCTCTAGATGGTGTTTACCTCACCCCCCTTTCACAGCACTGTGTGGCATCTCCAGAGAGATCACCTGTTGGTCGAAAACATAACACAGAAACAAATCTCTCGCCAACCACCTGTGTGCCCTCAGTCACACATTAGAAACTGCTTTCAACCAAGGTCCCATTGCACCAAGTTCCAAACACAAGCATCTTGGTGCCTGTATTCTAACAGTTAGTTTGCTCTTCAATATTCCAAAATCAACGCTTATTGTCCCCGAGGAACAGAAAAGCATGTCAGACACTTTTCAAAACCCATCCATTATGTTTCTTGTCAGGACGAGGGGCTAAGTCCTTTGTTGGAAAGAATAATGTTATTCTCCGTATCAGCTCTCCCTGGGCCCAGATGGACAAGCCACACCACCTATGTGGTGGTTTTCAAGCTGCAGAGCGGGAGATGGCCAAGTAGAGGGGCCCATGTCCACACCCACACTGATTCGACCCTTCTTTTGTGTGAGGAAGGGAAGTAAGGAAAATATTCCTTTTTTTTAAGGCATCAGAGGAAAAGGAACCAGAAAAGTCTACAGAAAAGAAACCAGAATAGCGAAAAGAGTCAGACACAGAAAACACAGCAAGCATCAGGAAAACCCACTATGCCTACTGTCTGAATAACAATTTTCTGCTAAGTTAAAATTAACAAAGTAATTTTTGATTAGTGGAAGGTAAACCAAGCAATATCTACTAAGACAAAGAAGAGTTTAGGAAGCATCTGTTCTTTCCCTCCTTTAATATGCTGCCTCATTAACTTCTCTGAGCCTTTATTCCTTTCAGCCTTCTGACAAGTTCTTGGTTTCGCCTCTGAAACAAATGGTATATAATTCAACACCTCAAGAAATCATATTTTGCTGACTCTTCCCCAAACTTTGCCACTAACTGAAGATATCCATCTCCTAAAAATCTCTTCCAAACATCCATGATTTCAGGATGCTCCAGGAGGGTGATGCTAACTCTGGTGTTGCAACCTGAGAGTGTTCACCATTTTCTGCCTCTGAGAATTTGGCGCTGGTGGTGGCCTGAAGCATTGAGGCCCCTCTGAATGTTGCCACTGGCTTCCCCTGGGAGCTGCCTCCTCCCACCTTGTACCATAGCTAATGTACAACACCAAGGATTGTTTTTCTCTGGATATCTCAGTGTATGGAATCTCCTGTAAACACCGAAGCCCTCCATTCATATCCCACTCTGTCTTTTGAACAGAAAAATTCTGTTTAGGTTTCAGTATCTTAGAGTTATTAGCCAAATCTTCCCTTTTTTATTCAAAGACCCCTTCCTGGATGGTTCCCAGACAAGTGGCCATGGATACACCTGACATCAGAACACGATCTGGAACTCAGACCCATTTCTTGTTCCCACTGCCCTTGGGGCTGGTACTAGACCACGCTTGTCTGTGTGACCTTTTATGCCAGTCTGGTGACCTATTCGAGCAGTTAGTGAGACGTGTCAATTCCAGTGGTAGAAATGGCTGAGAATCAACCTGGGGAGCCTCACATATTACTGTTGCTCAAATCTGTCATGATTCAGCTGGCTCTTTTGTTCCTTCCCTCCTTTCCCACTTTATTTCTGGAGAAATTCCTGAGTACTGGCAATAGGCCAGTTGTATCCAGAGTACCTGCAATACTTGATAAAAATTCAGATGTGGAAACTCATCTAGAGCTTCTAAATAAGAATCTCTTTGTTAAGACCCATTTTTTTTTCTTTTTGAGTTTTCTCAAATGATTCTTCTAGGTAACTAAGTTTGTGAAAGGCCGTTTTAGAGCCCTAGTCAAATCTCAGCCCTGTCCAAGCATACCTTACCCTCGTCGATTTTTACTTCTAGAACATTATTCTCTCTCTAGGATACTTTTCTTCAGATAATTGAGATCTATCATGGCCCCTCTCCACATCTGCTGTTTCTAATGGACTCTCCCAAGCTGTGTCTAAGATAAATCCGCAGCTGATCATTCAAGCACTAGCTCAACCAAGGGGAGGAGAAGGTGTGGATAATCCCGATTTTAGTCAATACCCAGCCCAGATCCAACATATCAGAGGAGGGACCCAAGAATCATCTTTTTTTTTTTTTTTTTTTTTTTGTAGAAACACCCAGGTTTGGGATCTTAGCAGGATTTAATAGAATGATTTTTTTTTATCACTTATCTTATTAAGTAAATGAAAGATTTCCTCATGACAAATAGTCAAATTTTTAAAATTCACTAACT
>PVIJ01008279.1:47697-75621 GCA_004024925.1 Scalopus aquaticus
TCCATGTCGATGCAAATTGCATGTGTTTATCTTCTTTCCATGCTGAATAGTATTCCATTGTGTATATGTACCACATCTTCTGGATCCAATCATCTATTTTTGGACATCTGGGTTGCTTCCATACCTTTGCTATTGTGAACAGTGCTGCAATGAACATACGGGTGCATGTATCCTTTTGGATTAGTGTTTTTGTATCCTTGGGAGGCCGGGTGGGAGAGAGACAATCAGTGGGGGGGGAGGGGGGGAGGAAGGAGCCGGAGGGAGGGAAGGGAAAGGGCACAAAATGGAACAGAAAAGAACACAAGGGACCATGGAGATGGATCACGGGTGAATTGGTGGTGGGCTACCCTAGGGGAATACAAAATGTAAAAGACATAAATAACAATAAAAATATATATTAAAAAAAAAAAAACTTTCTCCAAAAATTTACAGAAAAAAAAAAATTCACTAACTTGAATGTATCAGAAAATAAGGCAGATTAGTAGATGGGTAGACTATGGGTAGATATATGAGAAATGAAATCCAGTAAATGTTAATTATAGAATCTAGGCAGTAGGTATGTGTATTCATAGTATGTCCATTGTAAATTTTTCATAATAAAATGATGTGGAAAAAAGCATGGGTTAATTTTTTCCTCAAGACATATTTTAACTCTATACTCAACATAGTAAAATGATTAGTTTAGATGATGGATCAATATAACTCCAATGCCCTCTACATATTTTGTATGCTATACCTGAAGTAATTGACTGTCCATGCTGTCAATTGGCATTACTTGTTTAAGTAGAAATATTTTAAAGTGCTGATATTGATAAAGTGTAACTCCTTTTTGCATTCTCTTCTCCCTCTTTATTTGCACCTACATTTTCTAATTTTCAAGTTATTTGACTCAAACAAACAGAAAAATACATATGAATATCATTCTTTTAAAAAGTATTATGATTATGAAAATGAAACAACAAGACAAAGCTGTAGCTTTTGAAGGACGTTATGAATATGAGAATTTATTGCGTTCTGTGCTAGTAACATTGGGAAGCTTACTGTCAACATTGAACATTTCCTGCTGAAGAAAGTGAACCTGAGGACATTAAATGGAGCATGAATGACATCCAAGGTCACATAATCAGTGACCACACCAAAAGGAGAATATAAATGCCCTGACCTTGTTATTATAATAAATTCACTCTAAACATTTACTGAGTAACACAGTCACAAATGACTTTACATGTTTGGGGCTAAAAATTACTGAGCTTAAAATTATTTTTCCATCAGTCAATAAATTATTTGAGAACAATAATAAAGTTATAGTCTTTTGGACAGATCAAGTCCCTCTTAAAAAGGAGATTAAAAATAAAACATAAGACAAGCCAAGAACTAGGAGAAAACATTTGCACATTAAATCTCATAAAGGATTTGTATTCATATTATTATACTCAAAATTCAATATGAAAACAGACAACCCAAGTTTTTAAATGGCTGAAAGTTCTAAATAAAAATTTCACCAAAGAAGATATACGGGTGACAAATAAGCATATGAAAGATACTCAACATTAGGTGAGTGCAAATTAAAACTGCATTGAGATACCATTATACACATACTAAAAAAACTAAAAATAAGTTAAAAAGTAAATTAAGAAATTCAACAGCAAACAGTAACTTAAAACACCAAGAAAACAGAGCAACTGAAAGCCTCGTGAACTTCTGATGGGCGTTTCAAATAGCACATCTAGCTTGGTCCACCATATGGTAGTTTCTTTTTTTTTTTAAATATTTATTTATGCATACAAGCTGGGGTACAGACCAGAGGCATGTGGCAGCGAGAGGGTTCACCAGAGACAGAGTGATGAGCAGAAAGGCAGATAGACGGAAACACACTGCTGAGGGGAGCAGTGGGTGAGGCAGGAGAGGTCTGCCATGTGGGAATCTCCCCGGCCAGGTGTCGAACTCATGTCACCACTGCCGACAGCTCCACAGTGCAGCGCCCAACCGCTGCGCCACCAGGGAGGCCCTGATATGGTAGTTTCTTATAAAATTAAATACCCTTATAACTTTATACCCTTATGACTAAGTAATACCACCCCTAGGTATTCATTCAAGTGAGTTGAACATTTATGTTTTAAAAAAATTACACACAAATGTTTAAAGCTTTATTCATAATTGCCAAAACCTGGAAACCACCTAGTCTTCAGTAAGTGAATGGAGAAGCTGCAGTGTGTCTATTCAATGGAATATTCTTGGCGATGAAAAGGAATAAACTGATTTCTGCTTCTGATCAAGATGTAGTAACAGAGACTGGATATGCCCTCTCTACAGAGACAAACAAACAATAAAATACGTGAAATAATAGTTTGCAAGACACTGGCTACCAAGCCATGACCCTGAAAGACAGGATACAAATGAGGTGAGCCCTATAGTTGTGTCCATTTGCTGCTTTAAGAGGGCTTCCAGGGGGACAAATACCACCTGATTTCAGAATTATTATAAAATTACAATAATCAATACAGTGTGATATTTGTGTGAAGACAGACAAATAGGCCAATTTAGAGAATCCAGAAACAGATCCACACAGAGATGGATAACTGAATTTTGACTAAGATACAAAAGCAATGCAGTTAAGAAAAAATTTTTTTCAACAAATGATGCTAAATGATTGAATATCCATAAACAAAAAATAAAGTTCAATTTATACCATGTACTAAAAATAAACTTAGAAGTACATTTAAAAAAAAGAATTTAAAACTATAAAACATGCAAGAGAAAAATTTTGTGATTTCAATTAGGTAAGAATTTCCTCCATAGAATAACAAAAATGATTCATTAAAGAAAAAATTGAACTTCAACAGGATTTAAAACTTGTTTTTAAATAGATCTGTTAAGAACATGAAAAGACAAGCCACAGACTAGAAGAAAATATTTGCAAGTCACATATTTGATGATAAAACCTTAATATATAATCAAAGTTTAAATATGTTTAATATATTTTTTAAATATCAATGTTCCACAAGAAAGAAACACATTTTTAGTAAATAAACATAAGCTTTAAGAAGACATTTTGCTAGAGAAGAAGGCAAATACACTCATTAAAAGATGCTCAGCATCATTAGTCATTAGGGAAATGCAGGTTGTATCAATAAAATACTGCTGCAGACCCAAGAGAATGACTAAAATTGAAAAATATTGACTATACCAAGTGCTGGAAACAATGTAGAGAAACTAGAACTCTTTTGCATTGTTGATGGGACTATGAAACAAGGTTACCATTTTGCAAGAGGTTGTCAGTTTCTTAAAAATGTCAGCATATACCTGCCATCTGAAACAACCACATTTCTAGGAATTTGCTCCAAGGAAATGAAAGCACATAGCCATGCAAAGGACTAGTGCATGGGTGATCATAGTCATCATATTTATAATAGCCTCAAACCTGGAAATAATCCAAATGTGCCGCTATAGGTGAATGGATAAAAAAGATGTGTCATATCCATACAGTGGAATATTACTCTGTAATTAAAAGGAATGAACTAGCAAAATATACTACACCATGGGTGAATCCTAATATACATTGCTTGAGTAAAAGAAATAATCTAAAAAGAAGCACCATTATATAATTCTATTCATATAAAATTTTAGAAAACATAAACTTGCCTAGAGTAGCAGAAAGAAAATCAGTATTGCCTAGGAATGGAAGAAGTGGAGAAGGGTATGATGTGGTTACAAAGAAACTTTTAGTAGTGGTAAATATGTTTATTATCTAGATTGTGGTGAAGGGTTTACAATTGTACAGTTATGTCAAAACTTACCAAGTTGTGCAATGTATTGTATGTCAATTACAATTCCATAAATATTATTTTTAAGACAAAGGGACTATTGATCTACTCAACAGCATAAATTAATCATGTATATGTTTTCTTAATGAAAGAATCCAGAATTGAAAAGCTGTATATTGATTGATTCTGTTTATATGACATTCTTGAAAAGACATGGAAAACCAAGCAGATAGTCAGGGCTTGAGGCTGAGTAAGGGGTTAATGACAAAGGAGCATACAGGGCAATGTTGGGGTTGATAGAATTGTCTTTTACAGTGCTATGGTGATTGATACACACTTTTATATATTTGTGTTAAAGTCCACAGACTACATATCATGAAGAGTGAATTTCATTATACTAAATTAAAAAAAAAAGTCAGGTTGTTGGAGCAATCTAGGATGCATTGCAGACTGTAGCAAATACTTATGACTGTACTGCAAATGAATAAGATAATCACACTGAAAGATGTAGGCAAGAAAGACATCAAACTATGTGAAATAAGTTTTTTGACTGGTTACAGACTAAAGATGAAATGGACACTATATTAGTATACTTGTTTCTGGAAAGCATACATGTTAGCCATTCTGAAATTACTTTACATATATAATAGGGTTAAACCAATAGATCCATTACAGATGGTAACAAAATCTTCACTGTTTGAGAAAGAAATTACAAATAAGCAAAGGGGAAATTCTAGAATTTGGTGCAAGATTGAAATCTTAGTTATCTGCACAAACCAGCTTTTCTTAAAAATATATATTTGGATAAATAACTATAAACAGTGTTTCCTCAAAAATATACTTGGAAACATTTATTAATCATACAGGGAAAAATAGTGGCTTCACAGTTTTGAAACCTGGAAGACATCATTTTAATCAAATGATCAAATTTAATGTTGCCAGTTATAAGACATATCAATATCATGTACTTCTTATACAATATTCTGAGGGCATACCAACTCTGTTATATTTTTTTCATAAATAAATAATTTTAGTAAGAAAACAGCAGACAACTCTAAATAGATAGACATTCTAAAAAGTATTTGTACAATAACTTTCAAAAGTGCCCAGGTCACAAAAGACAGGGAAAGATGAAGCAGTTGTCACCAACTGGAGACTAAGGAAACAGGGCAACTAAAAAAAATTTGGGATCTTGAATTGGTACCTGGAACAAAAAAATGACATTATAGAGAAGACTGTGGGAATAAGGTTCATAGTTTAAGTAATAATATTGTACTGACATTAACATCTTAGTTTGGCTAATTTCACCATGGCAATAAAAAGTATTAACACTGGGCAAAGCTGGGTGAAGACTATATGGAAATTCTCTATACTCTATAATTCTACTATCAGTCTAAAATTATTTCAAAATAGTTTTTTAAATAACAGCAATAGTATTAAAAGAGATTATGAAGAATTTTTAAATAATTTCAATTGGAAAATCCTAAATATGAACAAAATCTAAAAAGAAATTCTGCTAAATAAAAAGTTTAAAATTCATTATTGCAAGAGTAAATAAATGCTAAACTCAACAAACTTGGAAAACTGTTTGCATATTATGTACAAGGGAAAATTTTTCTAAATATGCAATGAGCTTTTACAAACCAATAAGAAGATGATAATCCTGTGTGGAAATGGCTAAGCTCTATGATTTAAGAGTTCTCTTCTTAAAAGTAACTACAAATGACTCATAGAGCTATTTAAAGATGCTCAGCTCTATGGATAACAAGCAAAATGAATAGTAAAATTCCAAATACATAACATTTTTCAGCATAAAATTGACAAGAATCAACATTTTATAACATGCTGTATTGTTAAGGAGTATGGGAAAACATACTTTTGTTGAGTAAAAAATATATTTATTAAAGTATTATTTGTAATGGCAAAAAATTAAGAATTGTTTAAAAAGCCTAACAATAGTGGCCTGACTAAATGAATGGACGCATACTCTCAATGGAATACCATGCAGCCTTTAAAAACAGGCAGTGATGGAGAACTATACCCAAAATACATATAACAAAGGTATATAATGTGCTACCACTTACGTGAAAAATAAGAAAGATGTATGTAATTGCTTAGAACATCTTTAAAATCATACTCAAGAAATGGAAAACAGCGTTTGCCATGGAAGACAAACTGGGTAGCTGGGGAAAGAGGTGGGAGAAAAATTAATTTCTGACCACTCTTTTTTGTATCTTTAAAAATTTTGTATCCACTGCACTATTGATTATTCATAAAATTGATTAAATGCTTAAATATGCCTTTCCTACATTAAAAGCACAGAAAAGGAATGTTTGGTAGGAACACAAAAAATCAGAAGAGTATATATGACATATGTACCTGTGTTATCCAAGCAGGAGCTACAGCTGAAATGATAGAGAAGCAAAGTTGGAAGCCAAGGACTAGACGGTATCTTTGAAGTCCACAGAACAGCTCCAGATTGAAGCAGCGAGATGCATCTGTTAATAGCATTCCTGTCTCAGAGGTGCCATGCTGCCATCCAACCGGCACTTGGAGGCTGACTTTATTGATAGATGAATAAGATTGAACATGACACCTGTGTCCAGTAAATCCCCTGGCACCATTTAACTAACACTTAGAGCAGCTGCTTTTGAAAAATTACCTTCAGACTGGGTTCACCCTAGCAGAACAAAATCATCACCTTAAGTACTTTTCCAGTTCTCAATAAATGAGGATTCTTGCCCTGCAAGAGGAAAACTGAATCATATTTTATTTGAAATCACATCTGTCGCTTTCTTTTTATTTCCCTCACTGCCTACCTTAGATCACAATACAGTGTTATCCTACTAGCCTTCCAAGGGATCAAGGTAACCCCTCTTTGAAGACCTTCAACAGCAGCTTGTTGCCCACACCATCAAGTTCAAGCTCAGTAGTATTTACAAGGCTTTTTGCAGTCTGATTTCAAAAGACCATTTCAGCCTGCTCTCCCCCACTCCTATACATTCACATGCAACTACAGGACTTTCTCCAACCACGTTGCCTTCGTCTTCTACATCTTCAAACCATTGCTCACGCTTTTCTCTTCATTACCTTCTTAATGGACCACCACGAATTTATCAAGCCCGGCATCCAATGTCACCGCCTAGTGAAGCATTCCCCATCTCTTCCAGGCCAAATTGATGGATACCTTCTCCTTGTATCCAGAATAGACACGATTTGAATCAATTGCCACTGTAGCACTTACCACAACGCTTAATTTAGAACTTGCCATCTTTCTTTAGTATGTGTGGTCTCTACAAGAGGAGGGAATGTGACATACCTTTATATCCACAGTGCCCAGGTAACACAGTGTCTGGCACACAGAAAAAGCTCAAAAATATTTTTCTAACAAATACAGAGATTCCCTGTGTGCAGTTTCTGAATGTTTAATCCAACTGCCATATTCTTCCCAACTCTCGGATTTTTTTAGCTTCAGGAACGCACTTATGGTCCCTCATACTGTAACTCACACTAAATCTTCCAAGTCTCATCTACAAAATAGGCTGCCATAAACATGGCTAGTACTTCTCCACCTCCAAACTCTTGTTCACCCTATTCTCCCTGTCAGTATTCATTTTCCACCCATGAGAATTAAAAGTCCATTGCCATTCCACTACACAGCCTCCAGAATGGTTAAAAAAGACAGCGGACTGTATACATTGACAAGGACATGAAGAAACTGGAATTCTCATTCATAGCTGGTATGCAAGCACATTAGCATAATCACTTTGGAAATCTTTTTAGCTAAATACAGATTCTTGTGACTCACCAACTCAGTGCTAAGCATTGTAAGTCATCACTTAATAGTGATAGATTCTTAGGAATTGCAATTTTAATCCAAATGACTATCTAAAGCAGATCCACCATAGGGATTTCCATTTTCATTTTTTTAAGGTATCTCTATACCTTCTTCCATAGAAGTTATATAAATTGCACTCCCACAGAGAAGTGTTCCTTTTTTGTAACATCCTGGTCAACATTCACTTGTTTCCATTTATATGTGTGTGTGTGTGTGTGTGTGTGTGTGTGTGTGTGAATGTGTGTATGTATGGATGTATGAGTGTATGTATACTATTCTACAGGAGTGAGGTGAGATCTAGTTGTGGTTTTGATTTGCATTTCTCTTATAATAAATAATGTTGAACAATTTTTCACATGCCTATAGACTATCTGAATTCAAAAATATATACTTAGATATTCTGCCCATTTTTTGTACTGATTTTGTCTTTGTTGGATTGTATAAGTACTTTATATGCTGCAATAACCACACTGTCAGATGTGTGATGTGGAAATAATCTTCTCCCAGTCTGTAGGCTGCTAACAACTGGTTCAAAGAATATGAAAACACTAATATGAAAAGATTTATGTACTCCCATGTACATAGCTGCACTCTCCACAATTGCCAAGTCATGGAACCAATTTAAGTGCCCAACAACAGATGACTGGATAAAGAAATAGTGGACTATATACTTGATGGAATACCACACAGCTACTAAAAACAATAAAATCATGCCTTTGGGTACAAAATGATGGACCTTGAGGTGATTATGCTAAGTAAAATAAGTCCATGAGAAAGGCAGATATTGTGTAGTTTAATTTATCTGTGGCATATAAATAACACAAAACATACTGGCAAAGCACAGCAAAAATAGTCCTTGGACTCTGGAAAAAATAGAATAGTTACTAGATGGAATGGGAGGGGTGACAGAACAGAGGGTAGGGAAAGAAAGGGAGATAGGACATTGGCAAGGGAGGTTTGGTGGAGGGTGAGTGAAGCGCAAATAAAATGTAGGAGCAAAAATATAACTCAAAGTTATATAGACATGTAAACAACTGAAAAATTAATGAAGAAAAAATACAACCCCCTCCCCCAAAAAAGCAAGTCCTCCAATGACATCATCTAGTTCAATGTCAGCCAGGATTTGTTTCCCTCATCAACATTATGATGATCCAAGGTTGAAAAAATATCATTGTTGGAGAACCTGCTGTGTATACCCCATAGTATCTGCAGGACTTGGAGGAATGCTCGGAACAGTGCCACAAACTGGAAACAACCCAAGTGTTCATCAACAGTATATTGGATAAAATGGATAGTGGAATATTACAACAACGAGAGTGAACTATTGCTCCACAGAACAGTGAGGATGTGTATGACAAAGTGGAGGAAAAGAAATCAGACACAAAACGTAAAAGAATGCATACTCTAAAACTTAATTTTCATAAAACTTAAACCAGGTCAAACTAATCTACAGTGATAGCAGTCAGAATTGTTGAGGTTCCTATAACTGGAAAAGAAGATTAAGGGGCTTTCTATGGTGCTAGTCAATGTTCTATTTATTTTTTAATTGAGGTAACATTTAATTGGGTTTTCAACATTGTATGTGATTCATAACTAGCTTTTGAATGCTCTTCAAACTACACACTTACAGTTAGTGTTACACTTGAATAAAATTAAAAATAAAATCTCTACAACACTTAGCCTCCTCCTTCCAATAGGGGGAGTTCTTTTAAATAGTTGATGATCAGTTAATTGATGGAATTCTACTACCCTCTAGGTGCCTAAGTGCCTTTGGGGGAAAAATTCAATGGTTTGGAAATATAGTGAGGCCATAAACATGTATGGTTCTAAATGTCTCTACATTAAAAAAACTGTAACTAAGATCTGTCGAGACCAGGCATTTTAGTCTGGAGTCTGTGAATAGCTGGGGTAGCTTGGGGACCCACTACACTCTGCTACCCTTAGTTATAATGAAAGATGTTTGAAAACAGATTTCTACTCAGACTGTGCTTCAAGTATGATCACCAAGAAGAAGCATTTAGAGTAATCTGTAATCTGATTAGACATGTCAATTAATGAGCTTTACCCCAAATCAAATGAATCAGAATCTCTGAGGAAAGACGACAGAACTCTGTATTTTAATGATATCCCCATGTATAATAGCCATGTCTTTTATTTTCTATATTCTGAGGTTTTGACATGTGGAACTTTGTTGACCATGGAGGGACTGACCCTCCTAGGGCTAGCTAGTTCTTAGGGAAAGTAAGCAACCCTCCCCCCAAGTGTACTTTTCAATTTTAAACCAGCCAATCTAGAGCACATACTCCAACCACTTCCTTTATTGGGTTGTCATACTTCAGACCACCATCTATCTGTCCTAATCACCCCATTGTAGGCATCAGTAGGAGAAAATTAGGAAGAGGCCATTGACATTAATCAAACTAACCAACTCTAAACCTTTCAATCCTGCTTTACCCATAAATTTTTGTGGAAGCCACAGTGAAAGCTCCTAGCCCCTTCTTTCTCTATCCTACAGTGGACCCTGGTGCTTCCCCATATGATCCCCCATAGCATGGTGTATCCCGTCCTCTTGGGAACTGTAACAGTCTTCCAGTGTTGTGATGTCCTTGTCTGTTGGCCTTATGATTCCAGAAATTTTCTGAGTGCACTGTATTTTAAAACACCAGGGGATTTTCATGCACATTAGCATTTGAGGAGCAGTGCTTTAGAAATGTTCTCCTACCTTTGGCAAAAGAATCACCTGGAACACAGCTGAGTCCATAATTCATGTACTTTCCAGAACAGAAAATGAATCCTAACAGAGAAGAAATTACCTTTGATTGAAGGCCAGGGCTTTGAATTTCCCTTCAATGTGATGGCAGTAATGCTACCCACACTTTCCCATCACTGTAATGACATCTCAAGTCTGAGCAGATTTCTGGATGAATAGAGATAAGATTAGGAATCTTCTCCTAAGAATTCCAAAATGAAAACAGTCCATAAGACTTTCATCCTGGGATGGCCTGCTCCAGGCTTTCCCGCTAAATCGGTTATAGAGGTGTTACGTGAAATTATTGTTAGATATCTGAACTCTTTTTTGCCTCCTGGAATTCTTGACCCATTTGTGGATTCTCATGTCCTTGTTGCTCCATGGGGCCTCGTCCATTTTGCCCTCTTTTCAGAAGTTCCCCCTCAGTGGTTCTTAATGTCTTGTCATAGGGGAACTTATGAGGTTATATATACTATGTCACATATAATTTCCGCAAATAGACTGTGAAAAGAGAATTTTCACTTCATTACTTTCTTCTACAACTATCCATACTCATAGACAAAACCTCTCCTTTCCTCCTAAGGATGGAGTGATATCACTTGTTGTCTTAAACCATTATGGGTAGAAAATTGGGAATGAGGGACATGCGGACAAATGGGGATTTCCCCAAACTCCTGCTTCAGTGCTGGCAGGATCAGCGACTATGCTCATGATTCCAATCCCAGCAGCACAAAAATAACTATAAAAATTACCATTTGTTGAATACATTATAAGTGCCAGTTAATGAGCTAAGTGATTTATATAAATTATCCAATTAACCCCATAATAACCCTTTGAGGTAGGTATGCCCAGTACCAGAGGAGGCATCTAAAACTAAAAAAAAATTAAATGCCTTCTGTTGATATACCTTGTAAGAAGTACAGTCATTATTCAATCTAGATCTTTCTGATTCAAAAGACACTGCTCTTAATGACTACAAGATGGATATAAAAACTGAAGGTGCTTTCAGCAGAATAGCTTAGAAATTAGATCTGGGATTCTCATGAACCACTGCAGATTTTGAAATATGATAGTTATGAATTTTCCCATGAAATGTAAAGTGAAAAAAATGTAATATTTCTTAATTTTCATAAATCAAATTAAAATCTGGCTCATCGCCCTCGCACAGCAAAGTCGAGTTGGAGTTCAATAGCAGTAATAATTGCGGCTTTCTTCTCTCTTCCATGGGGCTTATCTAGTTTTATAGAAGAAATGGGAGATGGTCTGGTCCTTAGCATTCTGGTATCTGATGGACTCTGAGAGTCAATGTCGCTTCACAACCATTGGTCTTTGGGTCCTACCTACTCTGCTTTATCGGCCTTTGCCTTCACCCAGATTTCCAGTGTACCCCCACACCCTCCTTATGTGAAGTACTGCTATCTCTGGGCTGATTGTCCAAGTAGATCCCAGCTCCTGCTGCCTGCACAAGCTCTGTCAAACTCCTCTCCGTGACTAGTAGCTGGTCTTCTTCAACAGCAACAGCCTCCAACCTCTTTACCTGTCAGGCTTAATGCTGTCAATCCCCATCAACATTTATAAACAAAGTATTTTGGTGTTGACACTTGAGCTTTCTGTTTTTCCTCAATATTACAGACAAAACCAAAACAACAGACCCGTTATTATTGCCCTTAGCCAAGCAAGTTCAAAACTGAAAAAAAAAAACAACAAAAAACCAAGAGAACTACTTTTTCCTAATGAGAACATTGGGAGATGGGGACCAGAGAAAGCAAAATATCTATTTCTGAATAGCTAGCATGCTTAAGTGGTCATTAACTTGGGTTCAAAATATTAGCACTGATAGCAAGACAACTCCTTTGTAAACAACTTTTGAGATTCTTCAATTATGCGTTACCCAGATTGAAACCCTCTGGAGGTCAACAAATAAATCAACATTGAGCTGTTATTTTCTTGACCTTCCAAGACCTCGTTCAAATGTCACGTCTTCCATGAAGACTTCTTTGATTATCATTCTGAGCAGAATTTTCTTTCCTTTCTCTGGTCTCACAGCAATTTGCTCAGTGTCTGCCTATATTAATTGTATTCTGCTTTGGTATTGCATACAAATGTTTAAAAATAACCTGTCACATCTCCTAACTGGGTATTTTGTAGTACAAGTATGAAACTTTATAAATTTCATATATGTATGAAAGCTTTATCTAATCCCAGTAGATTCTGAGGAAAAAAGTTTTGACTTAATAGTGTTAACCATGAACTGAGAAAATAAAATTGTAAATAGGTCCAGAGTTTGCAAACAAATTCCCAAAAACTTTATAGAGCAGACTAATTTCTGCAGGCTTCAGAATACTGACAGTTATTTGGGTAATTTTATGGCAAGTTCTGTTGCTTAAAAAGTTAACTTGGACATCAACCAAATCTATATAGTTGCATTTTTATGCTGCCAGAGTCCCTCAACCACGCGAGAGAGGGGGGAATCTGTCCCTAGGAAATGGTGCAGAACAACCCAAATAGGAGGACGGTTACCCCTCCTGAGTGTTAGCAGCTGAAAGTTTCACCCTGGGGCTGCAGAGTGCATCCCGGGATGCCAGCCAGCTTATAGATGCAATCTGGTGTGGGGCAGACAGCACTCGGCTAGGGATCAGGAGTCTGGGACTTAAGGAGGAGGAATAACTATGGAACTTTAGCCACCTGCTATTTGGATTTGTCTCATGGATGTGTTAATTTTCCATTTTGCAATGACTGTTGGCTCCTGATCTCTGTACTGTTCTTTCCCGCAAGTATGGTCCCTTGGCTGTCACCTGCAGGCTCAGCTTGGGTTCTGCAGCCGTGAAGTCCAAGTCATCCAATGTCCATCAACTGATAAATAAAAGTGGCATAACTGCCACTGAAACCATCACCACTACAAAGTGAATTCACAGTTCAGTAAAACAGAAATTTTTTAAAGAGGTTATTCAGAGTCAGTTCCAGGACCTAGGCCCAGGAGACCAATATCAGATCTGAATGAATGGTACCAATCCTCACAGTTAAGTTAAATATACAGAAAGATTACATAATTTATTTTTCTTTAAACAAAGGAAAGAAAACATCTAGTTAATTTCTAACATTTTCAGTTAGCTAAAGAGGTTGGTTTCTAGCAAGCTTAGTTAATGGGTAAAAGAGAAGCACTTCAAAGCCATCCCCTGACCTCACAGAGCTAATTTATCCAGAACTATCTGTGTAAGATGTAAGGACCAAAGTTTACTTGAACTCTTATTCTAAAAGTACCTCCTTAGATATGAGAGTGCAATCAAACCATTATCTCATGTTCCTTGTACCAGCAACCCACGAAGGTGATGGGGTTCAGTGAGTTTACTTTGGGGGACATTTCCTTTGCTTCTTGTTACAGGGTTCTTCTTAGTGAAAACACAATCATTCTGCTGATTCCAGCCTCTTGAAGTGTCCTGGCAAGGCAGAGGTAGACATTTTCCAATGAAGAAAAATGTAGAATTTTCTTTTCTTGGCTTGCATATCCATGCATTGGAGATTTTTTTTTTTATTTATCAATGAAAAGGAACAAAACACTGATATACATTATCAAGTACCACATGGATGAACCTTAAAGAATTATGCTAAATGAAAAAAATAAGTAACTAAAGGGTATATATTATATGACTTTATTACACCAAATATCCAGAATAAAAATATCTATAGAGACAGAAATTAGATTAGTGGTTTCCTAGGACTGAAGAGGTTGGTGGGAAGTGCCTTCTATTGCGAGTGTTGCAAATGCTCAAAAATAGATTTTTGATGATGGTTACATAACTCGAATATATTAAAAATTACTAAATGGGTAATTATGTGGTATGTGAATTATAACTTAATAAAGTTATGAAAATCTCTTTAATTAAAATGTAGATCACTTAAAGAAAATTACTGAGTAGATAATATTGAAGGGAATCAAGGAAGGAAGAAGGGAAGGAAGGAAGGAAGGAAGAGAGAACTAAGGATTCAAGAAATTAAATAATGACTATGACAGGCAGTTGTGTTAAACCAACCTACTTGCACAAGCTGGTGAAATTTGAGTACTTACATCTCTTCCCAAATTCATGTTAAATGACATCAATTTATTAGCTGGGAAGAAACCATTATGAGAATATTTTCACTATGGAAATTAGCAAATAATACAAGCGAGGGCCTTTTTTGTTTTTTGAGAACCAGTTGTTAAACATTTTATACCAGTGGTATTAGGATTACAAATAATTCTTTCAGATACAATATTTTGTCTCCTTTAAACTTGCTCCAGAGTCTTTAACAGGCTGAGATTCTACCCAATAGTTTTGTCATCTAGGTAGTTTTTTACCATCTTTTCAAAACGAATTCTCTGGATAGTTGGTGATTCTCTATGATGGCACTGTTCCAGACTTTGATCAACTTTGCATTCCCTTGACAACTTATACTGGTCAACTGTAAGATTGTTACTGACTTAAAAAGGCCCTAATCTGTAGTACCTTGGTGTGCTGAACATGAATATAATCCCGAAAAATTTTTATTAGCTCTTGTTTTGAAGATATTTCATATAGTTCATTTTATATGTTTCACCATGTAAATTTATCCAGTAGGACTGCAACAACATCCTAAATCAGCCTAGAATGATGGAATATTGTATCGCATTGCATAATACCATCATGCACACATCATCCAGAGTTGATTACATCATTTTCTGAAGCAATGCAATACTACTGCCAGGTGGCTGTTGAAGTAAGCTGACATCAGCAGTGCACTATAGAAAGCCCTGTCAGAAAGATTGAGCATTGAAAATAGTTCAGATTTTGTGTGAGACAGTTTAAGCTACTGTTCCATAGAACTGTTATTATTTTATCCATTTAGGCACAATACAGAACAGTAATGCCTCGAAAGTGCGTTAATAGTGTGGATAATTTCTGCTCTATTTGTGGGGAAGTGACATTTGCCAACCAGAAGAAAAATACTACTTCTCAAGTGAAGAAGGCTTATCATCTTTCCTTCAGATTCAAGGTTGTTGACCAAGACAAGCCTTGGGCCCTGCATATATGCTGTGCTACATGTACAACACAGCTTTCACAGTGATTAAATAGCAAAAGACCATCAATGCCTTTTGCAGTCCCCAAGGTGTGGAGAGAGCCAAGTAACCACAGAAAAGACTGTTCCTTCTGCTTGGTTCCTCCTCTTTCCAGTGGAATAACAAAGCAAAAGAAGTTGAGAATAGTCTACCCAAACATTCCATCTGCACTGAGACCAGTTCCACATGGTGAGGGACTTTCTATTCCAGAACCTCCAGCAGAATATTCTCTTGATTCATCTGAGAAGGACAAGGGTGAGCCGACCTGTTCTTCTCCTGTTTCATCAGCAGGCAGTGATCCAGATTTTCACTGTGGTGCACCATCAACCCCACACAGACTAACACAAAAAGAACTAAATAACCTGGTTCATGATTTGGACTTATCCAAGAACAAGGCAGAATGGCTAGGATCAAGACTCCAACAATGGAATCTTCTAGAAGAAGATGTCACAATTACTTGATATCGAAAGCGCCACCAGCATTTGGAGCCTTTCTTCAGAAAGGAAAGCACTCTGGTATTCTGTTCCGATATCGAGGGCCTTATGAACGCTTTAGAAATCACTCATGGGGCCTCCCCGGTGGCGCAGCGGTTAGGCGCTGCGCTGTGGAGCTGTCGGCAGCGGTGACGTGAGTTCGACGCCTGGCCGGGGAGAGTCCCACATGGCGCGGCAGACCTCTCCTGCCTTGCCCGCTGCTCCCCTCAGCAGTGTATTTCTGATCTGCCTGTTCTGCTGCCCGCTCCGTCTCTGGTGAACCCTCTCGCCGCCCCACGCCTCTGGCCTGTTCCCCAGCTTGTATGTATAAATAAATAAATCTTTAAAAAAAAAAAAAAAGAAATCACTCATGATCCACAAGAATGGAGGCTATTTCTAGACTCTTCGAAACTGAGTCTTAAGGCTGTGCTTTTGTATAATGTAAACCATCTTCCATCTATTCTATTCCTGAACAGCTGTACAAGAGACAAGAGAAGAAATCTAAGAAGTAGTCTATGACTTGATTTTTTACAGGTATTAACCGTAGGCCTATTACTATTGGCATGCATTTCATGATGTAAACATCCATTTATTGCAGATTACAAAAAAACTAGAGCCAAAATTAGAATGTGACTGTCAAATTCGTGTTGAGCACATACAAATTGATAGGAAATGAGTAATTTTATTTCAGTAACATGACTTGTGTAAAAATTTGTTGACCAGGGGGCCTCCCTGGTGGCGCAGCGGTTAAGCACTGCGCTGTGGAGCCATCGGTAGCGGCAACACGAGTTCAACGCCCGGTCAGGGGGATTCCCACGTGGCACGGCAGACCTCTCTTGCCTCACCCGCTGCTCCCCTCAGCAGTGTGTTTCAGTGGATCTGCCTGTTCTTCTCCCCACTCTGTCTCTGGTGAACCCTCTTGCCACCCCACACCTCTGGTCTGTACCCCAGCTTGTATGCATAATAAATCTTTAAGAAAAATTAAAAAAAAATTTGTTGACCAGTGTTATGCCGAGCTCACATACCGCCTGCACAACTAGTTATTCAATAATTGTCTGCAAATTGCTTCATTTTAAAAATGACATAAAGATGTTTTTAAAGTGAAACTAATGGATTAGGCAAAGGAGAAAGTGCAAAAACAAGGAAGGGCTTTGACCCCAGAAAAAAATGCACTCATCTGAATTAGAGGTCAAACTTGGAATTGCCAGAATATATACAGAGATGTGGGTCTGGCATTCATCATCTCAGAGGTTTAGAGAAACAGCTAAAGAATGAGTGGGACTTGCTGAGGGATAACCAGCCTGGAAGGAAAGGAGGGAAATCCTGGTTTGGTTGGGTGTACAACCTTAGGGTAAGAGATGGAGACTAATTTACAGGTGAGTGAAGCTACTTTAAGGAAGAAGCCGTCAGGATGGAGGAAAGAATGGAAGCTGGAGGTGGGAGGGTTATTGTGAAGTGGAGCAGCTCACTATTCTAGGAGCTGAGATTGTGTAGGGTGGAAGTTTGAGACAGCTGAAGGGGAGGATATAGTGAGGTGGAGGTTTCAGAGGGGGTACTTGGAAAATTGAAAGTGAAATAGCTAAAGGTAGAGATGAGATGAGAGATGGGAGACAGGCTACAAAGAAGCCCTACTGGGTAGACTGTGGTATCAGAAGGAACACAGAGGAGGAGCCTCCCTGGTGGCATAACAGGTTAAGCCTCAGCACCATGAAGCTACCCACAGCCACTGCAGCACGAGTTCAATACCCACCCAGGGAGCTTCCCACATGGTGCAGCAGACCTCTCCTGACTTGCCCGCTGCTCCCCTCAGCAGTGTATTTCAGTCAACCTGCCTGTTCTGCTCCCCACTCAGTCTCTGGTGAATCCTCTCACTAGCCTACACTCCAGCTCCTGCATGCATAAATAAATTTTAAAAAAAAAAGAAGGAACACAGAAGAGCCAATGGTGAAGAGTGGTCAGTGATCACGTCAATCACCATAGAAGGGAACTTCCTTGCCTGCGCCTGGGTGGTGAACAGAGTGTCAGTAAGTACCCAGTGAGTGACAGCAATTGCAGACCAGGAACCACCTAATATCACACATGCAATTAGTGGTACACACACATCACACTCCAAAGAACATGACTTCACATGTGCCAACTTGGTAACTATGTCCAGAAAGGAACTGAAGTCCATTTGCTTGACCTTTTTCTAGAGAAACCTTGGTGCCCAGTCTTCCCTGAATTCTGTAGTTTTAAAAACATTCAAATGCAGAATTTTACAAGGATCTATATCATGCTTAACATTTTCAAATGTCCTGGTCTTTGCTGTTCCCCTAAATTGGGATCATTTGAACTCTGTTGATTGCTGTTCTAGTTCCCAACATGTGTGTGTCTGTGCGTGCAAAAATAATACATAAGGAATTAGTCCAAACATAAGATTTAAAAAACAGGAAAGGCAAAGTAGATAGAAAGGAGGCAGAGAATCAGCAAATGCATCATGCCATAGTCCTAGGTGGTCTGTAGTTGACTTGGTTATCATTAAAAACAGTCAATTATGGGGCCTCCCCGGTGGCGCAGCGGTTGGGTGCTGCGCTGTGGAGCTGTTGGCAGCGGCAGCGCGAGTTCGACGCCCGGCCGGGGAGAATCCCACATGGCGCGGCAGACCTCTCCTGCCTTGCCCGCTGCTCCCCTCAGCAGTGTATTTCTGATCTGCCTGTTCTATTACCCGCTCTGTCTCTGGTGAACTGTCTCACCGCCCCACGCCTCTGGCCTGTACCCCAACTTGTATGTATAAATAAAAAAAAAAACAGTCAATTATGATCAATGAAGCACCTGTTCTGTGTCATCACCTCTGCACCCATGTGTTCCAGTCCTGAACACTAAGTATTATCATCATTTTGAAGATGAAGCAGCTAAAACTCAAAAAGGAGATTTCAGTCTATACTTTCAGTAAGTAGGAGATTTTGAGTTTCAAATTGAGACAAAACATATATTCTGCCTCCTTTTTTCTCATTGATCTATGAACTCTGATAAATCTTACCCTGGATAAGCCTTATATCTTAAAAAAGACAATAGTTTTCCAGTGACTTTCTAGTTTTGTGAAGCTGTCTACTCTTATAACTGCTTAGGAAGTGTAGGGGACACTGTAGGTTGCATCCATTCTCCATTCCCAAGAAAATACCAGCTCTGTTAAGGTCTGTATCGTGCATGCCCAGTTCTCAAGAGATCTGTTGCCACCCTCATCTCCAGGGGCTGATCTGACTCGGCTAATGGTAAACCCATCCTCCTTGTTAGTGTCTGGCTCAAGGACGTGCACGGGACCTAATTCTGGATGGGGAGACGTAAGGAGGGACCTAGCTGGATGCTTTGGAAACCTTCTTTTTGTTCCAAAGACAGCTGTAGGAAGGCACTCTCGTAGGAGGCCAGCAGGCAATGTTTCAGCCTGATTGACACTGGCAGCCATCCAGATTTAGGAAACCAGATCTAGGATGAAGTCAAAACTGTGGTTGCAGAGAAATAGAAGTGAAGGCTGTGGGCCCTTGAAAATATCATCAGGCAACTGGCTCAGCAATACTGAGACCTGGACATCACCTTTGGGACCCAGTGAGCTGTGTTTACTGAACACAAATTTAGTTAACAGCTCTTTAACCAACAGCAGTTTGCTTTTCTGTTGTTTAGAGTTCAAAACACTCTAATTAAATACTAAAATAATGTAGTCTATGTGATAAGTCCATGGCAAAAAAAAAAAAAAAAAAAAACCAAAGGGCAGAAGTTGAGTAAGAAGTAAAGTTAGAAATCTATACCCCAGGGGTTAGAAACTCACCAGATAAAGGACAGAATCTTGACAGGGTAAATAACCATCATTGTATCTTTGGCACCAACTGTCTTCATTAACTTAAATCAGTGGTTCTTGGGGTGTTGTTCTGAGACCTGCAGCATCAGCAACACCCAGGAACTTGTTAGAAATGCAAATTCCTGTGCCTCACCCTGGTCCTATTATGTCAGAAATTCTGTGACTGGTAGCCCAGCCATCTGTGACTTAATCAGCCCTCCAGGGGATTCTGATGCTCAAGTGTGAGAGCTAGTTCCCTAACTGTACTGAATAGGAATTTGCCTGGGTAGTGCTCAGTATTAATGAAGAGCACTTGATTTGAAGTCAGAGTTTAGAACCTGCCATCTTTATGCCATACTTTGTACTTGGTGCAGATTCTCTTGTGTTCCGTTTGGAGTGACCTAGTAGCATTTCTGGCAAACTGAATCTTGTGCATGTTGACCTGAAGCCAATTTGGGGTTGATTAGACTCCCTTTACTGCTGTTAAGAAACCAAACTTTCAAAAGCACTGGTCCACCCTGCAGAGTAAATATGAACAGTTTTATTTGGTACTGGAGGCACATAGAGAAGTGTGGTATTTTCCTACTCTTTAAATTACCACTTCTGGAGAATTTTAAGTGTAGTTCTGGCAAGCTAATGATAGGTTTCTAATTAATGTATTTTTTTCTTGCTAAGTAATTTTACAGTTTGAAAAAAAATTTAATATGCAATCAGGGCTTTTAATGCTGTATGCTCCATGAATATTTCTGTAGAGCAACCTGCTCAGAGACAATTATTTTAGCAGTGTGTTTTGGGAGTGATGAGTATCATTAAACAGTGTGATTGCATTAAAGGGAAAGTGTCTTTTACCCAGGGAATCTAACATGTGGTTAGTGCCTCAATAATTAACCCATTGCCCTTGAAAAAATAAGGTAATTAGAAGCAAGGGCAATTAACTCCTTTCAGGTGATTTCCTTTACATCTCCTCTCCCATTCTAGAAGGGAGTCCCGATAAATTTGAAGGAAACAAGAGGACAGGGGATGTTATATTGTTTCAGGTTGCTGTGCCACAGAGAGTTAGATGGAACTGCAGAATGAGGGAGGCTCTCTTTCCGTGACCATGCTCCATCCCTTTTATACCACACTAAGGAGCTGTGGCTTCTAGATCAAGTCTAAAACTGAACAGGCAACCCTACCAGACACTTATCTCCAGTGGGTTTCCATTTCATTATCTGTAGAATGGTAATAATAATGTCTTCCTAAGAGGCTGTTATCAGGACTAAATGCAATAACTACGAGAGGAAAAGATTAATAAAGTGACAGTGCTAGACTCATATAAGAGATTATGATTATCCCTGGTGAGCACCCATTTGATGGCTTCTTTTTGGCAGATTCTGTTTCTTCTATCGGAACTTCTCAAGGTATATGGTGCATCTTTCCGTACAGAAAAAAATCAAGATAACCCCTGTTTTCCAATGAAAGAGAGGGAAAGTCATTATAGGGTTTTGGGTCTAGCTGGCACCAAGTTCTTAAAAGTTTCAAATCCAGGTGACACAATTCAAATGAAGAAGGACAGGTGCTCAGAGTACACAGTTAGGCTTGTCAAGGCAATATAATGGTGTTAGGGTATCAAAATATGTGAAGAACTGAGCAATGTGTACAGATTGCCAGTTAATAGAGAAAGGAAATGATGCTGGAAGAAATCTTAGAATATCAGAAACAAAGGATGAGCCTTTCTCATGCATGAGAGACATTGAAATGGCCCTTCTGTCCTAACAAATAAAAAGCTGAACAAACTGAAAAATCAACACCACTTCTTAAATCTTCATGGGGGCAAATGTCCTCTTAGACTGGGCAGGTTCATTGTTGATTTGGGCAGATGAAAAGAGAATCTTGGTGCCCTTGGTAGATTTGACAGGCCTTTAATGCTGAAGCAGGAGACCTAGTACACAAGCAGACCAGCAAGCAGGGAGGCAGGGAGGCTGGGAGACCGGGGGGCAGGGAGACTGAGAGACCGCGAGGCTGCAAGGCAGGCAGCGATTACACCTCCCAGCCCTTGCGATCTCCACCCGCTCTCTCTGGCTTCTGTTTCTCTCCAGCTTCTCAGCCCAGGTGTCCATATTTACACGTGCACACGCTCCATGCTCTCTGGCTTCTCGCCCGGGTGTCCGAAATCACAGGCGTGTGTGCCGGGTGCCTGCACTCCCAAGTACTTCTTGCAGCAACACATTATCATTATATGGGCAACAAAACCTGGGAGGAAAGCAAAGCCGTAGGTGGTAGTGGTAGAAGCTGGTGGTGGTAGGCTCTTGTGCAAGTATGCACAGGGCAGGTTCGCTATTGATTGGGGCAAACGGATAAAGGGAGTTGGAGCCCTCGGTGGATTTTTAATGCTTTTATGCGCTCTCAGGGAACCAGGTACACAGACACATCAAATGGGGGCTGGGAGGCAGGCAGCAGCCGAGCAGCTCAGCCCCAGCACAAATCCTTGCTTTCTTTCTCTGGCCTCTCTCCAGCATTTTCAGCCTCTTGTGGGGTCATGGTCTCCCCTCAAAGTGGTCCACTCGCCGCTGCCACCGCTGCCTTTAGCCCTCTCCTCTAGGCAGAGGTGTGAGCATTTACACACACACACACACCCCCCGTACTCTCAGGTGCAAGTGTCTAATTACCGGAGCCCATGCTCTTTGCCCACGTCTCAGTCCCCACATCCACACAACCAGCGGGGAGGCAAAAAAAGGCCTAAGAACTTCATTTACCCTACAATGGTGAAAAGGGGCTCAAGTAACTCCATTTTCCTTGCAATCTTTCAGAGAAGTAAGACCACAGGTCAAACAGCTGCCTCAAAATTGGAAAAGGCACATACAGAGAACCACAATTTACCAGAGCAAACCCTTTCTGGAAACCAGTATCAAGGTAGGGAACCTCAAGTGTAATTGATGAATTGCTGGAGGCTCAGTGCAGACAAGTCTGAGAGATACAAACTCCAGGAAGCACAGTCATAGGCAGCACTCACTGAGTTTTACCTTCAGGGCCTTGGTCGGACTCACAGTAAATACCAGAGGAAAAAAATCCTTTCCTTCCAAGGAGAGGGGAGGGGAAATGGAGTCATATGAAATATGTCTTAGCATTTTGTTTTTTTATGACAGGATTTGATCTTGGGAGAAATTATTTTACCAGGGCCTAACCTGCTAAAATTTTTTTGTCAGCACCTCATTGACCTGTAGAAAAGGAAATATTCAACTCCAGCCCCCTCCAGTCCTTCTTTTCTACTTAAGATGGAGAAAAAAAACTGTGAAGCCCCAGTGAAGTTCACAGTGCGTGGCACGACTTTGCTGAAACACAGACCTACTCACAGGACTACAGAATCCTTCTTCACCTGTACACCTCACCGCTGCATTACTAATGCCTGTTTATACCAGTTCCTTTTAGCCAACACATCATATATACCTTTCAGGAAAAAATTACAAGGCATACTAAAAGGAAAAATCTATAGTTTGAAGAGACTGAACAAACTCAGAATTGAATCAGTTACGGCAGGAATATTGGACTTATAAGATAAAGAATTTTAAAATATCATGATTAATATGATAAGGATTTTAGTGTAAAAAGCAGGCAACATGCAGATCAGGAGAAAAATGAAATCAGACAGGTAAAATGTCTAAGAAATAATGAAAATGAAATGGTAGACATTAAAAGCACTGAAACAAAAACAAAGAATTCTTTTGATGGTTCATTAATAGATTGGACACCACTGAGAAACTATCTTAGCTGGAGGATTTGACTGTCACTACTCTAAATCTTCATCCAAGCTACCCTGTTTCTTTGGATACATTTTTATTTTTCACCTCTAAAGTAGGAATTAACCCTTTCAAAGTTCAAGATCAAACGGTCCCAACTTCTCTAAAGGACCAGAGAGAAAAGATTTTATTTTGCAAACCATATAGTCTCTGATGCAATTACTCAATTCTGTCATTACAGTTCACAAGCAGCCTTAGACAATGTGAAACACAGGGTCAAGTCTGTGCTTCAATAAAACTTTATTCGTAAAAATCAGTGGTCCATAGCTGTAATTTTGCCATGCCCTGATTTAGATTCTACCTGTGGAAAGTTCCTGCAGAATGTTTTGCATTCTGTAAAATGAAATATTTTATCTTCATCTTATTCATGAAAAAAACACTTTTTAGATCATTCTGTGTTTTATTATATAGCATTTTAAATATAGTCAAATGTGTTCTTTCCTTTGGTCATAGATCTGGAAACACACATCGCAGTGATTTTTTCTACACAGCACTGCAGTGTAATCATCCTAAACACCTGAAATCAATATTTCTTCAGGTCTGACCTTTCTAGATAATGATCTATGTGACAGAATTGCTCCACAGATACTCATTTCATCCCTATAGGGACACTAAACACTCTAATTAATGAATCCTCTAATTAAACCTTTTCCTTCACCCTGAACTTTAGCTAAGAATATAAGGACAGACACATTGAAAATGAATCAAACTTGCATTTTTCGTTGGGTTGGAGAGCAGATAAGCCTTCAAAATTCCCCAGAATTTCTCAAGATGGAAAGGAGTCACCCACTCTCACATAGAAGGCATGGATGGACATATGTCCATGAGTAAGAGGAAGAATGAGCATGAGGTAAGGCAGGAGCTATAAGTCAATGGTCCATGGGTTGAGTACAACCCAAAGAGATGTGACTTGGCATTCATCATAGTTTTAAATAATTTGAGTAACCACTAAAAGATCATAACATTTTTACAATGAAAAAAATTTAGATTTCAAGCTCATCTTTTAAAAAATGGGTATTTCTGGCAAAATGGGTATCAAATTATTCCAGGGCAACAACAAGGTAGAGCTGAATAATGTCCAATTACTTTTAGATGAAGAGTATTCCTTGGTTTTCAGCAATCCTCACTACTCTTTTTTGATACTTAATATTGAAACAAAGTGTCAGTTGCCCGTTTTTACTGTCTTCAGATTAGTATTTATAGCAAAGAAGTATTTTTCTGTGTCCTTTTCCCAACCAAAAGTTGGAAAATAAAGGATTGATAAAGCCATGTAATTTAAGGAAAAATGGGAGGACTCACTCCTGCTGCTTATCTGGGCCACTGTAAGCATTTGAATTTTTCCCCTTTTCAGGAGAAAGAGTGTATAGTCAGGAAAATGGATTCAAGTTCTAATCTTCATTCTAATTTAGTTCAAGGAGACATCCAAGCAAGGCATAGACTCCATTTTGGCTTCAATTTATTCCCCTACCTCATAAGGACTTAATATTGTATGAGTTGGTGTGTTTGAGTTGCGAAGAAAAGCTAGTTAATTGGAAGGATATCAGATATCATGGAATTTGAGATCAATTCAGGTTCAATAAATGATAAGGAGCTAAGGCACTGCCAAGAAGGTTGGCAGAAGATTGGCAGCAACTGCAGAAATAGACCTACAGATGGAGCAAAATTAGGCAGTAATGCTGGAATAGATGAATCCCAATCATTGTTTTGGCCTTTGAATTCTTGTTCAATATTCAAGTGGCTACATTTATAGACTAGATGACCTATTCACTGGTTGCATCAAGTAAGAAAGCAGACAGATTTGGGAGAACAAGCCCAGTATCCCTTTGATCTTCTATAGCAGAATAGACAGCTGGATTCATCAAGACTGTGCAGCATGGGGGAGAGGTAATTCCTCACCAGAAAGTTGGGCTACTATTGGAATAATATATGTATGTTGTATAGGTCAAAAACCAAATTGAAAAACCCTATTGAAATTACATAGTTTTATTTGAAATCTAAATATGAAAGACATAAAAGTGTGCAGCAGTTCTGTTTGAAGTAGTAGTAAGAAGTCAAGAGTCCTGTCTACTCTCTGACCCCACATTTGCAGTATTCCCCAAATTTCTTCTGCTGACTAGGATCTCCATGAGACTCAAGGTAAAAACCACAGGACAAGATGATCTATGAGATCACTTGAAGCTGCAGTTTTGTGATTTGAATGGCAGAAAAATTAGTTGAGTTTCCGCTGGTAGACCTGGCCTAGAGACTCTAACTAGATAATGTTTGCAAGATAAATCTTGACAGCCAAGTGAGCCATAAAAACTGTTCCCCTGGGAAGTCCAATGTCACCAGTTAATCACTCCCCCTGACTTTCAGGTTACTATAATCAGAGATGGATTTGGAAACAATGACCTCAATGTCAGCAGCTGAAGGGCTGATTATCAATCCTGCACTCCTGGATCCTGAACACATACCTCTACTGTTGAATTACTAAGAACATCCCTCTGGCCTACCTCTCTCATGTGCATTATCTATCTTAATCTTTTGCTTAGCATGGAAATTTGACAGGGGAAGAAAAAAGCCCTCCTGTCTTCTTACTCTGGATGATCAGCAGGAAGAACTGAGAAATGTGAGAATAAATATCAGATTTACCAAAGATTTGTTTTGAATAACCAGCCACTCATGGTAGCAAACAGCTGGAAACACATTATGAAACTATTCCAGCATTAAAATAGAGCTATGCTAGTATCATCCTCTATAGTCCAAAAAGTCCTAATTATAGAAATTAGTGATTTGAAGATTTTCAATTTTTTTCCATTCTGAAAATATCCCAATAGGATATCACATCATTCTATTTAACAAGGCTCTCTCAGCACTGATGTTTATGTAAAAGGACACTGGGCACTCCACTGGCAGATCAAAGTTTAATAAACTTTACAAAATGCTTGCAAAAGAATTTAATTTTTTTCATCTTAATCTGTTCTTCACACATGACTGTAACTTACTCTTCGAGATAAATCATCAATAAGAAATTTCATCATCTAAGTGGGAACTGGGCCATATAAAGAGGGGACTCGTGGAGTATCCTGTGTTTTTATTTGCCAAATCATCAGTCCTAACCTAAAGGCCTCAGGAAAAGTGAATGGAAACTTCTAGTAGAATTGGGAGTAGAAAGGAATCATGGCCATCCATCCAGCTCTCATTCTTCTTTTTACCTCACTTTAAGGTACATCTCTTCCCACTCTCTCTCTCTATGTGGTTTGGGTAGGCATATGAGCTAGATCTTCCAATCAGAGGTATCCATCTCCCTGATCATGGCGATTACCACAAATATGGTGGCCTGACTCAGCCAATCCAAGTTGGTGTTCCATAACAGTGTGACTGTAGGGGAAGAGTTGCCCTGTTATACACAGGTCACCAGACGGTAAACTGTAAACCTGGAGCTTCTGGTGGCCTCTTAACCATCATATGTGAAAGATCTCCCTGAATAAAGCCAAGGAGAACAGAACCAAGAAGTGAGGAGAGACCAAGTCCGAGTGAGTCCTCTGACGCAGGCACGTCTACAACCTGCACATTGCATTCTTATGATGCAAATCAGTTGGTTCCTTTTTTCAGCTTACACTAATTTGAGTTCATTTTCTGCCATGTCAAGAAGTCCTGAAAATAGATATAATGGTACAGATTGAAAAGATAAGATTTCACCTGCCTGACCATGAAACTTTTTAGTCATGAGAAATGGTTCTTCCAAATGCCATTTATTTAATTCTTCTCGACAGCTGTCCTGGACCTCCACTATTCCTATTTATATATTTCCTTCTTTGGACCCCCTCATAGCTTGTCCTTCTATCATAACTCTTTTCATGCATTATAGCTATTTATATTTTTAGCTCTCCCACATATTTTGTCTTTGTATTCCCAGTCAGGGCCTGGCATAGATGAGATGAATCAATTTGTCAAATTAAATTGACTATGCACACAGGCTGTGATGAGGATGTATTCTGAAGCTATGTTGAACCCCAGCTTTGACCTGTGCTACAAAGGAGGGAAAGCTGTGGAGGAGACAAATGACCAGAATCTCAAGAGCCATTGATGCCACCCCCCATCCTTGCATGTACTGAGTGGGGATTAAATTTTGACTTTGTACATAAAGGACTTATACAAAGAAAACTACAAAAATATGTTGAAAGAAAAAGAAGAAGACACAAGAAGATGGAAAGGCATCCCCTGCTCATGGATTGGAAGGATTAACATTATCAAAATAGCAATCCTACCAAAAGCAATTTACAGATTCAACGCTATTCCAATAAAAATCTCAATGACATTCTTCAAAGAAATAGATCAACTACTGATGAAATTCATATGGAACCACAAAAAACCTCGCATAGCTAAAGCCCTCCTAACTAAAAAGAAAGAAAATGGAGGAATTTCACTCCCTGATTTCAAACTATATTACAAAGCCA